>APFE030230112.1:439725-453968 GCA_000404065.3 Pinus taeda
TTTTGTAAAGCTTCAAAGGCAGTTGAACATGTTGAAATGTGACGACTCACCTCCTTATTTACAGACGCTGCGATTAATGCATACGCTTTGCTGTTCTTGTTTTCCCAGATGGCGAGCTCTTTGTCTGATGTAGGCTTTTCTGTGTCATTGTCTCCTTCTCCGACACACACTCCTTTCCACAGCTCATTGAAAATGAGGGTGTGTTGTACCATCCGGGACCAGTCAGGATAGTTCTCCTTGCCAGTGAGAACTATTCCTATCATAGTGATGATTGAATGCATTCTGTAAAAAATTACTTCTGCTGATATAAAAAATTTTTGCTGATATTTTAATACTTCTGATGGCGAGAAAAAAATTTGCTCTTAAAAAACTTTCGCTGCTAAAAAATGATTTTGATATGGAGAAAAAAAAATCATTCAAAATTCTGCTACGCCATTATTGATCATTGAAATGAATACATATATCACCATATATATATATCACCGCAAAAAATGTTTGAGCGCTTGTTGCCACTGTAATATATATTGCTGCTAGAAAGGAAGGCAAGAAATCTATCCTCAATGTATAAATCGAATAATACGGTAGAAGAGGGGTTAAAGTTTTCCCAAAAAGCAATTATTCCTCTTTGACATGGGTGCCATAAAGCGGTATACAGTTATATCAGTATTTGTCACTGTCCGAAGCCCATCATTCGGTTCATGGAAAGGCATCAATTCAACAGATAAACTCGTCTTCACCACATAAATCTTAACTCTGCAATATTAAATTTTGGCAGACTATAAAAAGGATTCGAACTGCTATATTGATGAAAACAAAGGACCCTTTGAAAATTGAAAACCCTGGCTTCAATCTGCTATCAAATGATAGTAATTGACCCTATGCTATATCAAATAAAGAGTTGCCTGTTATACGAATTGAAAATGCCCAGTGCTCATCACAACTTTCAGCTGTGCGAATCGTCAGTATTGCAGAAGAATAACATGTGATCTATTTGGTTCAAGAGTCGCTCGAATCCCGCATGAGTTCAATTGTTAATGTTCTCATAACGAAACTCATAACAGCATGCAAATTGGGCGTTTGTTGAGCTTCATTATGACAACGCAAAAACATTCGAAATCTTGCATGAGTTCAAAAACTGTGCGAGTATTATTTAATTGGTAAAGTATTCCTCCAGAAGTGACTTACTTCAGTAGCTTAACTTATGACAGATGCATGCACAACAAGCGAACCGATCCGCAACAGTTTTCTTTGAAAATGTCTGTCAAGACAGAATTTATCTAAAGAAGAAACACCCGGAGAGAGCTTATTTACAGAAGAAATGCTTACAATTTGTCCAACAGGCTTAAACTGGAAAAATCTGAAGGGAGAAATCTGGCAAAGGTCCGATCTGACCGACTAATTGCCAGTAATTGATGCAAGCCCAAATTCGATGAAGAGCGGCTTCACAGGTACGCGTTACCATAGCAGACACCGCCAGCAGAGGAGTCAGGTACGCTTTACCATGTCAAAAATTAGGTATGCAGTCTTCAGGCAGGGAGGCATTCTTTCAGAAATAGGACAGAGAGGAGCAGAGAGCAGGCAGTGGACAGGAGTTACAAGGGACGCCTAAAAAAGGAACCTGGGACCTGTGCTTTGATACCATGTCAGGCCAGGAGTAACTCCAGAAAACTAATGCGTTTATTCATTTAGCCAGCTATCTAATATATACTTGAATGTGATTGTTCAGTTCATCTTCTCGATGACTGTTCACATTCAGTTCCCCAATCACTGAGGATTAGGTGTCAACAGATTTCAATCTGAGCGCTCTTCGTTGTGATGCATCCATGTGTTCAGGACATGACCCCCACATAAGATAAAAGCGGATGTTGTAATACCACGGCTCAGTGTCCAAAAGGGCCTCTGACATTTCGCACTCATACATCAGCGTTTCGTTAATCCATAGGGGCTCCTCCCTGAATTCCAGTTGTGCATTTTGTGGATTCTGCGCTTCTGGTTACTCGGGCGCCCCTACTTTCTTCGCCAAGGCTTCTGCTGCTAGTCTGCACAGTCCCGACCCTTGAACTATCTTTGCCGGCTTAATCTCGAGGTCGAACTCTTGAAGTACGGTTATCCAATTTCCTCTCCGTTCACCCATTTCTTTTTGCACGAAGAGGGCTCTCACAGCAGGGTGGGGAACGATCACTTTAGTCCTGACCTTTAGTAAATAAGGGCATAAATGTTTTATGGCCTTGAAAACCGCGAAGCCTTGTTTCTCCACATCGGGGTAGTTTAGTTCTTCTCCCTCGAGATTAGAGCTCATATAAGAAATAGGGACTTCGTTGCCTTCAACATCTTTTTGAGTGAGTACTGCGGCATATGAAACATCAAAAGAAAAAGTGTACAAGAAAAATTCCTTGCCGAAATTGGGGCTAACCAATGTAGGAGCTTCCGTGATGGCTTCCTTGATTCGCTGAAACACTTCTTTGGCTTCATCGCTCCACTTATACACAACGTCTTTCTTCATCATTAGCTGCATGGGGCGCACTATTTTCGTGAAACCTGAGACAAATTTTCTAACGAAATTGATCTTCCTGAAGAAAGATTGCATTGCCTTTTTATTTGCAGGGGGTTGTATTCTCATGATGGTCTCTATTCTTTCAGGATCAATAACAATCCCTTCTTTAGAGAGGATATGACCCAGTAGTTTCCCTTCTGTGACTGCGAAGACGCTCTTCTTGGCATTCAACAATATTCCATACCTTCGGCATGTTTCAAAAATTTGTTTAAGGTGACGAACATCATCCCTTTTGTGATACGAATACACAATGATGTCATCCATGTAAACCACTATTGATTTGTTAATCAACCCTTTGAAAGCTATATCCATAGCTCTCTGGAATGTGGTGTCGGCATTAATAAGTCCAAAAGGAATTTTGCGATATGAATAAGTGCCCCATTTAGTGTTGAAGGTTGTCTTAAGCTATTCCCCATTAGATACCAACACTTGATTATATCCTGAAAACCCATCTAATAGGGACAACATTTCAGACCCAGAAATGCACTGAAGAATGTGCTCCATAGAAGGGATGGGATAGTTATCCTTTTGCAATGCTTTGTTTAGGTTTCTGAAATCAATACACAGCCTAATGTCTCCATTTTTATTTCTTATTGGCACAATATTGGCTACCCAGCGTGTGTGTCTGACAGGAAAGATGATTTTAGAATCCAGCATTTTGTTTAATTCTTTCACCAATGGTTCTAGGCTTGGATGCATCTTACAAAGCTTTTGTTGGTAGGGCCTAGCCTCCTTTTCCAAAGGAATTACATGCTGCATAACGCTAGTATCAAAGGTTTTTAGGTCTCGATATGTCCATGCAAAAACATCCTTGTATTCTTTAAAGTTACTGGTTGCTCTTGAGTGACAGGATACTCCCACAGTGTCTCTTATTCACAATGAGGCTTTTCCGAATGAGAGGAAGGGTCTTTTCGACCTTCATGATCTATGCATTAATCTTTTCGAGTCCATGCACGACATTTATAGATGAAATCATAAAAAGCTGTGGACGACGATTCAAGCCCTCCTTCTAGCGCCAATTTGTTGACATGGTGAATTTTCGCTATACCAACAAGGGGAACTAACCCGATCACAGACCCCAATTAGATCTGCTTTCGTTTGGAGTAGCTAGTTCCAACGGGTTTTAAAGGACCCGGTGAACTGTTATAGGTGTTGAGAGATTGCTTCCTGGAGGAAGACTTTAATTAAATCAACAAAAGGAAACAACTAACCTATGTGTATCAAATCCTATCTAAACTACTTAAGCTACTCTAATCTAGTCCTGACTATCTTAATCTATCCTGCAGGAGCAAAACAATAGGAGGTTAAACATCATATATAAATCCCAGGTCCAAATGAATCAATTACTGGCCCAAATAAGGACAAGGTTGTATTAAATCCTAATCGCAATCCAATTACTTATACAGGAATATACATTCCTTTCCATACAAATAACACTTGCAATTGATGTTTAACAAAGTCTAGAATCAACAACCTTTCATGAATTATCAATGCTGTTGAATTATATTCAAATAACCAGGAATAACCATGAATAGTTAGTTATCAATATGCACAAAGCAAATCACATTTGTCTTTATACCAACAACAACACACTGATTCTAAACATATGAGAGAAAAGGGAAATAAATCTGAAACAATAGGCTCCTTCTTGAACCAAACAATCCTCTTTGTTCACAATAAATCAAAGTTGTTTTCTCCAAAAAAAAAGGCCTTCTCTCCTATCTAGAAGTAATATTTATACCTCAGGCCATGACCCTTCGTCTTCCCTTGTTCTTTTCAATATACTGATCCGAACAAACAGATGTAGAGCCATCGATGTCACTACTGACACGTAGAAGGCGTTTCCTGTCACTAGAGCGCTTCATTTCTTGGTGAAATGAATAGATGTTGATTAGAGGATGATGACTGTGTGTCATCTCTTCATGATGAGATATGGGGCAGTTTTGCTTTCGGAGGACATAGGGAACACTTGGAAACCGACTGAGAATGCCTAAGGCCTGCTCTTTCAACAGAACACACCCGCATATATGAGTTCTCCGGATCCACTTATGCATCCTTTACTCATTGCCTGCAGAGATAATAGATACCAGTCATGCTTATGAAAATACGATAGAAATGCTTTAGAAACATAAGTATTGCCTTCATTGAACGTTTATTACATCAGAAGGAATAAATGTGAAGGAATAGGCCCCTGTTTTCTAATTCATGCATTGATTAAGTCCCGCAAGCGTAAAATCGGTCTACATTGAAAATCGTCGTATAACACAGAACTGGATGGTATTTCGGAAGGGGTTTAAGTGGTAACTAGTATTGCGAGGAAGGCCTTCGATTCCATTCTTCAAAGGACACGTAGCAGTTAGGAGGAAAGATGATACCGCTTTTCGGGTGGGTATTCCTTGAGCAAATTGTTCACCCAAAATCTGCGTGGACTGTTGGATCCACGAGGGGTAGATCAACGGTGGAGGATTGGGGAGGCGGACCCGAAATGCATATCAGCCACATTTAATAATCTCTTCTGATCCGCAACATAAGCTTTCCCTTTGAAAAACCCCAGCCGTAGTGTTTTATCGAATACACAGGAATATACGTGAAAATCTGCAATTCGGCCGTACAGCTGGATTTGAAAAATTATATACTCGAGCCTATTATTATTATCGGGTCAGGTCATCACCCTTTCAGTAACTGCATAACCCTGGGCTCCACCGATTGCGATAAGCGATCAGGGAAGGCAACCCTGAAATATATATATCTTGCCCTTAATAGTCCTGGCGAGTCCGCAATGTATGTCTTCCCTTTGAAAAGCCTCGACCTCAATAATTTTCGAAAAACACGAGAATACATGGGAAAACCCGCGTTCAGCCATTAGGCCAGACTTGAAATTTTATATGGCTAGATCTATAATCATTGGCGGGTCCAGGTGATATCGGTGTGCCTTATATATAGACCCTGGACCCTGCCAATAATGACATGCGATGGGGCTCCAGACCCGATAATTATATAATATGGTTAATAAAGCCGTCGGGTCCAGAGTATAGTGGTACGCATCATGCCTTGGTGTTGATTCTGACAGGCGAAAGGGGTGATTTAGTCATTTTTTTGAGTATTTCTATTATAAAGAGTCATAATGGAGATGAAGGTGCGATGGAAGGTTTTTGAGGGTTGAAAGGTGTCGATGGAGGATATGAATGAAGGGCTAGAAAGTGTTATAAATGGATCATGCGACAGATGTTTAAAGAGGGGGATTTTACCATCAGGAATTGAAGATTTAGCTCGGCAATGAGTTAAAGTCTCTGGAATAAAATAGATCACTCAGAGAGGTGAAAGAATCAACTTTTAGGGGACCCATTCAAAATTGCTACCAAGGCAAGTTTTAATAGGGTGGTGTTTGTGGCCACAACAAATGGCGAACCGCTGGGTGAACCAGTTATCTCTATTTCCAAAAAAAACCTTGGATCAATAGAACATCAGGGTGTTATGATAAACTTGAAATGCAAACTCTATAGATGGACTTTTGACAAGCATTCTCCAATGGTAGTATTATGGGATTTATTGACTTTCTTTTACCTATTTCCTACTTTCAAAAGTCCTTTTGGGGCCATCACTGGTCTGTCAATCCCTGTTTAGGTGTGTACCTCAGCTCTTTATTGCTCATCAGACTTGATGTATATATGTTTGTCTGAACTTTATATGAGAATTTCAGTGTTATATTTTCATATGATTTAATGGGGCGCAGTCATGGATCATGCCATATTTTTAAACCGCTTAAGCAAGGTTGGGCTTGCTGTGTCAACCGATACTCTGAGCCCAACAACAGTCCTTACTCTAACCGGCTTACCAAACAACCTATCCTTCCAGATTGGGACAAGGACTAGAGCACAATTGGATTTGCCACATGGTATATGACAGTGAGTTTAGCCCATGAAAGGAGATTTACTTGTAGATAACAGGTATTGAACAATTTAGTGTGGTGGATGTGACCAATGGTGAACGACTGCAAACCTTACAAGCAAGTATAGGCTAAGTCTGAGTGGGATTTGTTTAAAAATGCAGCGTTCCTCCATGCTAGTCCAGCGGTAGTTACACATTTTTTGTTTTATACAGATGCCCTTACATGCTCCAGATATCCAAGTTATCAACAGATCTTACCCAGTTCCCAACAGATGTCAACGAGTGGCTTTGGTTTGAATTCCACAGCTGATTTTCAAGTTCTCATGGGCTGATTGAAAATTTGTTTGATTTGCAAGGTAACAATGGATTTAGAATTAGCAGGTTAATGAGGAAGGCAAATGATGAAGGTGGTGAATGGGGGCAATTTGAAACAGGTAAAAACGAGATTGGAGGACCAAAATCAGTTGGCTGAAAAGGATTGCAATTCAAAATAGAAGGGAAAATAAACTTTGCAGAAAAACAAGCATGCTAAAGACAGAAATGGAACTAAGCAAACAACAAAATGAAATGAAATCTAACCTATTCAGGAGGTAACCACCATGTGACGGCTATTGGAAGTATCTCTTCAGATGTTGGCCATTAACTGGGAGTTTTTCAGTTTCTCCCTGTAAAGTTTTCAACTTGTAAGTTTCTTGACCAATTTTTTCACGACTTGGAATGGGCCTAGCCATAAGTGTTGGAATTTCGTGTCTTTACCTTTTGGCTCATTCAACTTGTCCCATTTCAGGACTAGCTCTCCTACTTGGTAATCTTTATCTCTTGCTAGATGGCGATCAAACCACCTCTTCACAATCTTTTGGTGATTTCTGAATTTACTTTTGGCTTTATCTCTCAACTCCTTCAACCTCACCAGTTGGTTGATCCTTTCTTGAAGCAAGGCTGAAGGGGTTCCTCTCGTAGCTTGGGAGCACTGTAGAGAGGGAAGGGTGACGTTTGGAGGCAAGATGGCTTCCTGTCCATAGACGAGGAAGTATGGGGAGTTTCCTAAGGCCACTTTTGGGGTGACCCTATCGGCCAAAAGGGAATTTGTTAGAGCATTGTGCCAATTCATCTAGTTCTCGACGACAGATTTACGTATTATGTGTATGAGGTTCTTGTTTGAAGGCTTTGCAACTCCATTTCCCTGGGAGTAATAGTTGGATGCATACCTTATGCGAATTGATTTATCAATAGCAAATTCCATCAATTTCAGTGATGAAAAGTAAGAAGCATTATCAAATATGAGAGCGTCTGGGATGCCATACCTGTTGATGATGAATTTCTCAATAAATGAATTACCTCATCTTCGTTTACCATCCGAAGCGGGATGGCTTCGGTCCATCTAGTGAAGTAATCGGTCTTTGTGAGTATATACTTCTACTGCTATGAAGAGTTTGGAGTGATCTCGCCTATGATGTCTAGGCCCCATTGTTGGAACGAGCGATAAATCATAACAGGCCTGAGGGGAACAACTAGCTTTCTTTCCTGTCTTGCGGCGGTTTGGCACATTTTGCATTTGCGAGCGTAGGCATGCGAGTCTCTGAACACTGTGGGCCAATAATATCCGACTCTTAATATTTTGTGAGCAATGGTCTCTCCGCCATAGTGACCAACTGCTGGGCCGTCTTGCATCTCTTTCAAGACATGATCAACATCACCCTTCTCCGAACACCTGAGCCAGATTCCATCATAATTTTTCTGTATAATGTGTTATTGGCCAAATGATACTGATTAGATTTCAATCTGAGCGCTCTCCGTTGTGATGCATCCATGTGTTCAGGACATGACCTCCGTGTAAGATAAAAGCGGATGTCGTAATGCCACGACTCAGGGTCCAAAAGGGCCTCCGATGTTTCGCGCTCATACATTAGCGCCTCATTAATCCATAGGGGCTCCTCTCTGAATTACACTACTGCATTCTGTGGATTCTATGCTTTTGGTTCCTTGGGCGCCCCTACTTTCTCCGCAAAGGCTTCTGTTGCTAGTCTGTACAGTCCCTGCCCTCGAACTATCTTTGCCGGCTTAATCTCGAGGTCGAACTCTTGAAGTGCGATTATCCAATTTCCTCTCCGTTCACCCATTTCTTTCTACACAAAGAGGGCTCTCATAGCAGGGTGGAGAACGATCACTTTAGTCTTGGCCTTTAGTAAATAAGTTCAGAAATGTTTTATGGCCTTGAAAACCATGAAGCCTTGTTTCTCCACGTCGGGGTAGTTTAGTTTTGCTGCTTCCCGGAGATTAGAGCTCATATAAGAAATAGGGACTTCGTTGCCTTCAACATTTTTTTGAGTGAGTACTGCAGCATATGAAACATCATAAGCAAAAGTGTACAAGAAAAATTCCTTGCCAAAATTGGGGCTGACCAATGCAGGAGCTTCCGCGATGGCTTCCTTGATTCGTTGAAATGCTTCCTTGGCTTCATCGCTCCACTTACACACAATGTCTTTCTTCATCATTAGCTGCACGGGGCGCACTCTTTCCGCGAAACCTGAGACAAATTTTCTAACGAAATTGATCTTCTCGAAGAAAGATTGCATTGCCTTTTTATTTGCAGGGGGTTGTATTCTCATGATGGTCTCTATTCTTTCAGGATCAATAACAATCCCTTCTTTAGAAAGGATATGAACTAGCAGTTCCCCTTCTGTGACTACGAAGACGCTCTTCTTGGGATTCAACGATATTCCATAATTTTGGCATCTTTCGAAAATTTGTTTCAGGGGATGAATATGATCCCTTCTCTGATACGAATACACAGTGATGTCATCCATGTAAACCACTACTGATCTGTTAATCAACCCTCTGGAAGCTATATCCATAGCTCTTTGGAATGTGGTGCCCACATTAATAAGTCCAAAAGGCATTTTACGATATGCGTAAGTGCCCCATTTAGTGTTGAAGGTTGTCTTAAGCTGATCCCCATTAGATACCAACACTTGATTATATCCTGAAAGCCCACCTAATAGGGACAAGATTTCAGACCTAGATATGCACTGAAGAATGTGCTCCATAGAAGGGACGAGATAGTTATCCTTTTGCGATGCTTTGTTCAGGTTTCTGAAATCAATACACAGCCTGATGTCTCCATTTTTCTTTCTTACTGGCACAAGATTGGCTACCCAGCGTGTGTGTCTGACAGGAAAGATGATTTTAGCATCCAACATTTTGTTTAATTCTTTCTTCACCAATGGTTCTAGGCTTCGATGCATCTTACGAAGCTTTTGTTGGTAGGGCCTAACATCCTTTTCCAAAGGAATTACATGTTGCATAACGCTAGTATCAAAGGTTTTTAGGTCTCCATATGTCCTGCAAAGACGCCCTTGTTTTCTTTAAATAGCTTGACAAATGCAGCCTTTTCTTGTGGAGAGCACCCCAAGCCCAAATTGACATTTTTTGGGTTTTCTTTGGTTCCTAGGTTGGTCGATTCATACTTCATGGATGGGCTATGCATTTTGTAGTTAGTCAGCTTCTTGAATTTATCATGCAAGTCATAAAAGTGCTCCATCTTAACAACTGGCTTGGGAATCACATTGGGCTGATCCTTTTCCTCTATCTTTCCTCTCATTCATAAGTCTGTCATGTTCTTTTTCATCAATGACTGCATTCTTGAATGTCTTCTCGTTGTGCAAGAACTCAAGGATTTGCTTGTCATCTTCAAACACCTGCCAATTTGAGATGTTATCAGGGACGGATAGTTTGAAAATCAATTCAACATAACATTTATTCTTCTTCAATCTAAAATCATCAAAAGTTTAGCAGCCATACTAGCCATCAGATCGACATCTTGGTTTTTCCCTCGACGTATGTATGTGATATTAAAAGAATCAAAATTGTCAATTAAGCTCCATACCTCATGCTGGTACCTTACTAGGTGTGGCGAATTGAAGTGTATTCTTTTCCTTACCTGATCCACGATTATTTGTGTTACCAAAAACTTTAAGAATTTTCACCTTCATATTAATGGCTTTCTTCAAGCCCTGCAGCAGGCCTTCATATTCTGCCGTGTTGTTGGTGCATGCGAACTCCAACTGGTTGACCATCAAATTTTGGTTCCCTTGTGGGTCAACGAGAATGCACACAACACCTGCACCTTCAAAGCAGTTAGAGCCATCAAAGTAGAGTGTCCAAAATATAGAATCTAATGTTACATCAATTGAAATGCTACCTACGAAATAAGTCCTATCATCTACTATAATACAGGATAGTTCATCAGTTGGATTATGGAGGGGAGCTTGCAACTATGTGTTTGTCAAAAGTTTCTTGAACTGTTTCTGCATGGCATTCTCCAAAACAGGTCTCCGTAGCATAAACATTGAAACTATAGTTCCTGTTAGCACTCCAGGAAACTCTCCTAGGTTGCAGCTCGGAGATGCCTGGTAACATATAATCTTCAATATTGTTCTCTGAACGATTGGAACGAAAGATGGTTGGGATCAAGCCAGATAACCATTTCAACTCTGTTTTTACTCAAGATATACATGAACACCCTCAGCTTTACAAGGCTTTAGACCACTAATGCTCAATAGTTTATAGATTTAATGAATGGATGGAAAATACCTACTGTATCAGTAGATGCATATATAAACACATATGAATGGCCAACTACAGGAAGTAAAAGAAGCTTGCAAATCTAATTTATCAACGCAGAGATAAGATGATAGTTATCTGGCATTAGACATAGTAGAAACATGAACAACCTGTTCAAGTGCAAGCTTAGAATAGAAGAGAAAATGGACATTGAACATATAACAGTAAAATAAGCTTATATTGCTAGAAAGAAGATGAGAAACTTGAGTAGCACAGTCTCAATAGTCTTCAGAAGTTTAACCCTTGTTACATGTAGTTTTCTACCTTTTATAGGCCCTTTACAATGCTCCTGAGCTCTCTAGAAGGCTCGGAGTCTTAAACTTGTTTGATATGTCCCTTAACCGTTTGATTCCCTCAATAGGCAGGCATGGCTTGGAGGTTTTCCTCTTCTGACAGAGGAACAACCATATTCAGATATTTTGAGCAACCAGCTGTGATGCCCGGGAGCTCTCGCATGCCAAAGATGCCCTGTCATGCTTGTTAGGATGACTGTTGCGTTGGCAGGACTGTTAATGCTCCATGATTTGGGTTGCGGCGTGCAGTGGCCCTTTTCCTTCCCTTTCCGAGCCTTGTTTGCCGGCCGCTGTCTCTCTGCCGAATCCTTCTTCTGGTATGTAACATGACTGCAAGACTCCTCTAAGGATGGCTTGCCGCCTGAACCTGCATTGGAGTGGCTATTGTGCCTATGAAATCCCTGCACCGGTCCCTTTCAGATGATAGCCATGAATGTTTTTCTGTTGATTTGGCTGTGCTGCGCTGTCTATGCTCCTTGATCACTTCTGTTGCGGGCTGCATCGTGCTGTGCTGTCGCTTTTCACTTCCATCCTTCTGTCTCTATTTTTTGACCTCTTTTAAGTGATGGAATGGCTATTTGGGTCTCTGCGATCTCTTGGAAATGCTTAATAATGATTGGTTTGTGTTGTATATGGAAAACGCCGTAATATTGAGAAATCTCACCGATTCTGCTTCTTTCGAACTTCAAAAGTCCTCATTTATGGGTTAATTATCTTATCGGATCCGCCCTTGGGTCGTTGTCGCATGTTGCAAGCAGGCCAGGTCCCTTGCTTCCTTCGTATTTTGACTTATGCTTGAAAAACACTGAAAACACAGGAAAATTGGCCTTTGACGGACTTCAAAATATATATATTTCACTTCCGAGACCCTTTTGGGTTCGGGCTTCATCGCTATCGGCGCTCGCCCAAGGCTCCTTTATATTTCGTTTAAACAACTAACTACATTAAAATACATTAAAAGTTGGCGCTGGCGGAACTGAAAAAATATACATTTTAACTCCGAAACCCTTTCAGGTTCGGCTATCGGGTCACACCGTATGCATATGTTAAAACTGCACCCCTTTGGTTTTTCCAATTGTGATCCACTGATGCAATGATCGAAGATCGCTGGTCGGAAGTGTCCTGTGCTGTCCGTAAGTCCTCCTCTACGACTCGCCGATCCGATCATCGGCTATTGTTGATTGGCAGTGTCTTGCGCCGATTGCCACTGCTTGCCTTTGCCATTTGTGACCCGCCGATGCGTTTGCCGATGTGGTTTAGGCCGTTGATTCGCGTGCGCAATCGACAGTCCTTGTTTAATCACCGATCACCTATTGCCATCGCCCCATGTATTCTGCCGATGTGATAGAATGATGTGATCCAATCGCAATTGCTGATCGCTCAATGCTCTAGCCCCTTTGTATATCTAACATAGCTCCTCGCCGATGTGACCCGCTTTAAACTTGCCCACTCTGTTTGGCCGATATGCGATATGCGATTAACCGCCTAGATCTGGGCCGTTGATCGGCTAGATCTAACGGTGGCTGTGCAATGCCCAGGTTAAGCCTGCGGAAATGCTTTTGCATGATTTTAGAGTGTTTTGAGCCTCCCGATAGTGTATTTCCACCCTTCCAAGGGCTCTCCTCTTGTGATGGTTTTGACTTTGAATGATCCTCAAGAGGATTTTGAAGACTTTTGGGACATACTTGGATCCTTTGGTATGATTTTAAGCAAATCTTGGAGACTTTGGGGGTGTTTTGGATCCATTTTTGATCCCTTTGCCAGCGGAGTTAACACTGGCTCCTTCTAGGGATGAAAGCCTCCCCGTGAGGTTTCAAGAATCATAGATCAATGCCTTTCCTATGAAAACAAAATTAAATCTTCGCCCTAGTGTTGCATTGGGCATGGAGTGTATTAAGCATGAAAAATAAAAACCTAAAGAAAAACATATTTACAATACCCAGGCTTGAAAACCTTAACTGAAATAAAGTTTCAAAAACTGCCCATTGACTAGGGCATCAAAAACATCTCCTCCTCTCGGCCGGCCTATCAGCTGGTTCATCAAAGATCTGCAAAATTGGGTTGATTTGATCCTCTACCTCAAAGAGTTTACGGCATTTGACCTTATCAGGTAGAGAAGGTTTGTATTTCACCCCCTCTTTGTATGCTCTCATCCTTGGATGTTCTTCGTGGAAGCCTTTGTATGCCTGCTGAATAACAATGACTGCTGCATACTTGACTGTCATTGGTGGCCTGCACAATTAATATAAATGGTGAATCGATGCATTCTTGTGTGTGGGACACCAAGACTTCACCTGCTTCCGTAGCTTTCTTAGAACAGTCCACATCCAAGGTGGTGTCCAAAAACTGTGCATCGTCTTCCTCTATGATCTGACAAACTACCCTTCCAAGATATGTGGAGGCCACCTGGGCAGGCTTCGGAATATCAAGACAGATATTATCCATATAAGCCTTGGCCATTGAATTCCGGCCTGCTCCAGTGCTTAATGGGCAATTATGAGGGATTGTCACTTGGTCAGACAAAGGAACAGAAGATGATGGGGCACTGATCTGATTCCTTTTAGTCATTGGGTTGGGGATAACCGTAGGTTGGTCAATCTGCAATCTGCATAGTCATTTGAAGTTGAGCTGGCTTTAGGCTCAGGCTCTTCAAGGATGGTGGGACCTACTGCTGGCTACTTCTACTGATAAGCTATTTGTTCTGCAGGGACAACAAAATCATAAGCAGTGCCTCTGAATCTATGTTACTTGGGAGCGGGAGCGGAAGCGGGGAGTGGGAGCGGGAGCGACCATTTTCAGAAGCTCCTGGTTTGGGAGCGAATCCGAGAGCGATTTTTTAAAAATATATATATTTTTTATATTTTTTAATTTTTGATACATATATG
>APFE030230116.1:6936-76222 GCA_000404065.3 Pinus taeda
TACCTTGAAAAACAAACAATACAACCTAACATAAGCTTGCAAAGACATCAACCATTTAACCTATTTCTTCATAATTTCTCATGGTAAAAATGACCATAAACATGCTACCCATCCATGACATTATCATACCTTGGCAAATTTGAGTGAACTTGGGAGAAAGTTTACTGTTTGAGTGAGTTTTTTGTGTAAACTGCCCAAATGACCGCTCACTTCCCCAGAAAATCCGCGCACCACCCAGAAATCCGCGCCTGTGTATTTTCCTTTAGCAAAAATCTCCTCTCAGAGCCGCGCACTTCCCAGAAATCCGCGCACACTTATGAAATGACCGCGCACCTTCCCAGGCACTGAAATTTGCTGAACGTTGCCACGAAATCGCCTTCTTTGCCTCTAGCATGAAATTTTCACTCTCAAATGCACAATAAGAGTGACTAAAGAGGGAAATTAGCTTTTATAGGGTCATTTTTAAAAAAAAATTAACTTTAGAACCCACTGTCTAATGTTTTCAATTTGCTTTTCTTTTTAACACTGTTTTAGAGACTTTTTGTCCTGAAATGAGCTCTTTTGATGCGTTTGACTCCATTCTTCTTGCAGGTTGACCATCTGATGGATTGTGGAGAAGGAACCAGGGTTGTTGCCGGCACTTTTGCAAACTTCTAAGAATTTCTTTATTTTTACAAATTTGACATGACCTTGGACTTTAAAACAGGGTTTTTAAATCCAAGGTATAAAATGATCTGTAACTGATGAAAATAACCATGAAACATATGTACATACCTCCTTCTGGCTCGCTGGACACTTACTGACCTTGACTCATGACCTTGAAGTGATTTTGACTCAAAACCCTAGACCTAAAACCTGGGACCTCAAGACAAAAATAACAACAAGTATGACTCAATTACATTGTAGTATGACCTCATCCAGCAAAGCCAAGAAGGGAACAAAGACCTGCTCCTCCATTCAGTGTTATGGCATGCCTAGTGGGATGCAAAATTGACACTGATGAGACACCTAACTATGCATATGCAAAGAGATATTGATCACTGATGGAGGGCTCAAGACCGACACTAACAATACCGATACTTATCCTTTAATCGATCCTTACTTTTGCCTTTGTTCTTATTTTGTAAGCACCTCGGATCTATTGCCACACTCGACAAACACCCAGTGCCTTCTCCTCAACCATGTGCACATACACATAGTACTGAATGTACAAAACACAACATGTACGACATGCACATAATACCACATGTACAATAGTGCCATATGTACAACATGTACACAGTACCACTTGTACTCCACACCACCTGCACAATGTGTGCACAGCATCACATGCACATGGCACCACCTGCACAATGTGTACACAACACCACACGTACACTACACCACTGTACAATGTGTACACAATACCACATGCACACAGTACCACATGCACGACATGTACAAGACACCATATGTACACAACATCAATTGCAAGACATGTACATAGCACCACATGTACATGACACCACATGCTCACAGCACCACTTGTACAATCATGCGTACAACACCATATGTACAACATGCATAGATCATCATATGTACATAGCACTACATATCCACCATGTACTTAGCATCATCTGTACACATCACTGCATATCCAACATGTGCACAACACCATATGCACACAACACTACATATCCATCATGTTCATAGCCCCATCTATACCAAGCACTGCATATGAAATATTCACACAACACTATATGTACCATCCTGTACATAACATTTCATAAACAACATGTACACATGCTATGTATATACAACACCGCATGCGCACAACATCATAGATGCAACATATACAACAATAGTACCTCACATACAAAAGCACATTGTCTCTACCAAGAAACCTTGCTCCGAGTGTCTTATCTATGCTTGTCCCATCATGTCACAAACCCCATTGCTTTCATTTTGCTGATGTATCCTTCCACATTACCTGTCATAACATAAACATAGGCATAATACAAGTATACAATATCAATTCATAACCACATGATACAGACCTTTTATATTTGTCATGACTACTCTTCCCGCTTGATTCCTCATAGCTAGGAATCTCTTCATGCCATTCACCTGCATAGGAAATCATTCCTCCACGAGAATTATCTTTGAAAACCCTGTCAAAAAGCGACATAGATACATACATACATACATACATACATGCATATATAATCATTATCATAAAACAATCATCATCTTTTCAAACAACGACATACATACATACATGTATACAAATATAAACATTAGCATAATCATGATCATAAAATAATTACCAAATAACATAAGTCTAGGTTAAGAGAACTTCTTTTATTTGTGCACAGCATGCACAACATTGAGAATCCCTATTCCCAACTTAGTCAAACCATCTAACATCTTAGGTCCATTTACTTTACCTTTTCTAGTTATCTTTCTCATGTTTGCACTGCCACCGTCCATTTACCACAATGGACCCAACCAGTCTCACTGATTTCCATAGTCTTACCTTCCGTTGCACTTACTCCTACACAAAGCTTCATCTGGATCTTACATCATCTATTGGGTTCCACACAACTCTCCCCGATCTCCATTAAATTTCCTCTTTCCCAACCAGTTCCCCAGACTCAAAACAATAAAAGGCAAGAATGGAAACAACAACAACAAGACCATGAAAACCAAAAGCAATACGACACCACAACAAAGTGGCATAGCTATGCACCAAACACAATCAAAATCACAAATCAAGCACAACAAGTTATAAAATACCAAAAGCACAAGAATAGCAATAAACACCATGATTCAATCCCCATGGTTCCCAGGGAAAGCTCAACCTGAGCCTTTGTCATAATTTTGTGACAGTCTCCTTGCCATGAAATCCCCTTCATCATATTTCCATAAACACATAATTTTCAGTGCATAAATAAATATAAAAATATACCATTTATCTTACCTTGTTGTGCTAAGCTCGTTGCTTGCAACTGCACACATCCAAGCCATATCTCAAGGGACTCCAATTCCCTCCACTTGTAACTAGAAGCTAGCTAATATACCTGTCAAGTACATGTTCAGGAATCTAGTACATATCCACATAATGTTAGAAAAGATTAAGGTTAAGAATACTTCATGTATTCAAAACAGTCATTCACTTGGAATTAGGGTTTCCAAACATAACCAAAGGAATTCTTGCCCAATTCCTTTCTTTGACCTTTTCCTTCATGCAATTGAGGCTTACTATGTACTTTCATATCACCCAACTGTTAGTTATATATACTATTACCTTGTCACACTAATACCAAACATGTTTCCTGCAACTACTCACACATGTCAGTCTCACATTCCAAAGATCAAGACAATCATTTCTATCAATTTGAAAACAACCTTTACTAAGACTAACAATCATGGGGTAATCCATAGTCAACTCATAGTCCTTAGACACAATGCTACAACTATCACCTACTATACTCAAGTACATATCAACTGTCTCAACACATATATGTTAGTACAATCATCTTAAAACAAAATCATTTGAACACGTACTCATATTATGCAATTCATCAAACATTCAACCAACTTGCAAGGTACCATGTTAAATAAATCAACTAGACATCAAAAACTCAAACACCAAATAGATGTCATAATCAAACAGTCAAGCACAAGGTAGATGAAATAAGAAATTTCATACCTTAATGTATCTCAGGGGAGGCAATATTGTATGCACAATAAATCTAGTTAGCATGATATAACTTCTCAAGATATTAACTCAAACATAAATAATATCATGATATCCAAAATAATCACTAGCTAACATGTTTACATCATAACTCATACACAATTATCATTCATGCATATGCAAAGTCAATCTAGATTAGTACAACTCCATATCACAAATATGTCAGCTCATACCTGCATATCACAACCATACCCATCTGCATAGGCCAATCCAACTTAGTATGATACATATAACATCAAGATCTTAATGTAATAACCCTAATCATCAAGTTAATAGCATATAGAAACCATAAGCTATATATCATGCTCATCAACAACATATAACATAATCATCAGGTGATTTAATATAAAACAAAAATAGAAATGCAAACAACTACCAGTTACTATCATTCTTGACTATCTGACACATGTGCATATAACTACACTAATCAACCATCATCTATCATGTATGTACCCATAACATCAAAAGACATGTACATAAACCTAATGTATATAACCCTAATGCATATAACAATCCTTGACTTACATACCTACATGCAAAACATATAATTGATGTATGACGATCTGCACTTACCCCAAAGTCTAATTCTAAAACCTCATTATGACTATCTACATCTCTTGCTCTATCTCAGCCAACACATTAACATCATAACATACCAATATAACCCTTATGACCTAAAATGCATACCATGACTTCACAAGGCATGTTTGACCTACTATTCATGCATAACTATAACCAATATCATACATGCATGGTAACTGCATATAGACATATAAAACATGAGTACAAAACCATATACATGTCGTTCTAGCTAGATTCTAGTCATCAATGCATGACCATATCAACTTCACAAACCATGACATTATGCATGACAACAACCACTACTCCATTTTACACATTTCCACATGCAACCGTCAACATGCATAAGCAATGTTTAATCAACTACACATATGCATGAACACATGTAGTCGAGCATAAGCGATCGATTCTTGTAACCAACCTACAATACTGATACATGTAATCAAACAACCAATAATGAAACCCAACATACAAGAATGTAATCAAGTTGCATATAATTATATAACCAGTGATATACTCTTGACAGTGCATTCCACAAAATCAACATCAATTTCCTCATGATAACCTTACTACAACCATGATCAATCATTATGCAATGCAACAAGCACATGGAATGCAAGTGTAAGAGACACACATGCAAATGACATGCATGCATGACCAACACATTCAACCAAGGAGAGCGCAACCATGCTCTAATACCACTTTGTGGTATTAGAAATGACCGAAATAGAGCACAACTCGCTCTGATACCATATTTGTAAAACCAAACATATATACATATATACATATATATATATATATCAAAGTTTGGTTTTACAAAAACTTGTGCCTGAGACACATGTGGTCACATGACGTATCGTACCAAAAATATGAACACAGTCAAAATGTGGCTATATAGCCTCCTAGTAAACTAATCGTGATGATTCTCATGATAAAAAAGCAAATGTGCAAGGCATATTGCATAACAGTCAGTTAATACATCCAAGCACACCAATAGTATGACGTTGCAGTCTCATAGGGATCTGATCGACCATAGTCTCAACTATGCCCTTGGTCAACCCTTCCATGTGTCGCTCGACCTCTGCAAGAGTCTCAACCACATTGAGATCCTACAATATGTCTCATCCCTTGCAGCAGTATGTGCTCCAACCTGTACCTATTGTGGGTCTCTTGCATGCTAAAGATATGATGAACCCACTAGTAGAACACATCTAACGTTTGCATGTAAAAATCGATAGTTAGTCTCAGATACATAAAAAATACCAAAAAAATTGTAATACTCAAAATTAAAAAAGAATCAAAATGATTTTGTTTTACCTATGGAACCCCATTTCTCACCATCAGGAAGCATGAGTAGTGGGTCTCTGCAGAAGTCCATCCCTACATATGGATAGTCTTCAATCATAATCATTTGCATGTGTAGCCATTGGAAAAACACTTGTGTGAAACTCATGGAAGATGGACCTGCATGTCTGGACATGAGATCCACCCATCACCTCATCCATGGATTTTTGGGATCCTGAAGCTCAAGCGAGTTATGTTGTGGATAGAGAAATGGAATCCTCTCCAAGGAAAATGAGATCAAAATGGAACCATACCCAAATTTTTTCAATTTCCCATCTCTCGCCTTAGTGAATTATTCCTTCATGTTTTCTAATACACCCTCGCTCTAGTTAAACATTTTTGGTTTTATGCACTCTAAAGCATACTACATTTGGGACCTGCTATCCAAATGCAAGGTAGTATTATCGGCCAATCTAGCAATGATGAATAGGATTATCTTAAGAGGAAAAAAACCACATCCTTTATCTCCATTTTCTCGTCTTTTGTCGTTTGGGATTGAGGTCTACAATGTGTAACAATATACTCCTTGATATTTTCTCCTTCCCTTCTCAAACCAAATAGCGAGATAAGAGCACCTCTCCTCAATAAACCTGTCAAGAAGCAGATGTCTTCCACCTGTATGCTAATCATATGTTCTCCAAGCCTTAAGGCCTATGCCTGAACATCCCATGCCCAAACAAGATTTTCCAATAACTCCATCTGTTTCCTCATCCCAGGAAGCCAAAAGAATTTCAAACCCCCACAGTTTTTCAATGCCTGGATGGTGGTTGGATCATTAGAAACATCCATGTATTTTCTTCATGTTCTCTTTCTCACCATATCATAGCCATTTCGTTCTTATGGATACTGGAAACATTACAAGAAAAATCATTACAATGAATCTCATGCAAAAAACTAAGAGAAATTTGAGTGAAAAGAGCAAAACAATTTTTTGAAATGTGCCCAACGCACCCTACCAAAGGGAGACAATGTGTTGCAGGGCTCTCCAAAGTTCAAATTTTGTTGGTCCAACGCACCTTTTGACATTTTTGGGGTGCGTTGGAGCTAGGGCACAAAATTAAAGCCCTAAGTCACACAAAAATTGAAAAAAAATGGATGATGTGAAAAACTAGAATCATGCAAAGAAAGAGGAAAGTAAGATCTCCTACGTGGAAGTGACGACATCAAAAATGATCCACCAGATTTATCATAATTAGTTGTTGAAGATTGGGGGAAAATGCACTTAGAGTTCAATCACCAAGAGGTAAAATGTAAAAGGGTAAAAATGAAATTACTTTTCGCCTATTTATGGTCATTTTCATGATTATTTTATTAATATTTTATTATTTTGACCTAAATTTTACCTACCATGTATTGGATATTTTAATCTTTTGGTGATGTTCTAAGCAGGTTAACAACTGTTTAACCGATTTAATAATTTTTAAGTCGAAATCGATCATTTTGATGAAAGAGAATACTTTTATCACTTTTTCGGGCTCTTTAAACTCACGAAAAAGGAACACCTTGGAGTCCTCTTTCAACTCTTTTCAAACTCCCTAAATATGAAAATATTGTCAAACAATTGTCTTTTCAAAGTCGTTAAAGTAAATGAAAATACGTCTACTCAGTATAATTTTAACCCCTTTTCGAACTGAGATAGACTAATTACAAAAAATGAATACCTTAGTCGAACATGGCTAAGAGGTTCTCTTGAGTATCGTTTTCTGCCTTTTCGGACTCAAGAGGCTATTTATGAAAAGGAACCCTTGGAGTTTTCTTTTTCGCCTTTTTTTCAAACTCTCTAAACATGAAAAATAAGTTGAGTTACACCTTTGCTAGACACGTAAAAGCATCAAACAGTGATGGACTTGTCGAACATGACGAAACCAAACCACTCCTTCTTAGGGTTCGTTAAACATATTGACGCAGGAAACCCTGATGACATTGGTATTTCCCTCCATATACAACCATCGGAAGTCGGGACCTATGGTTATGTCTACAATCACATATCAGAAGCATTGTTGTTGCTTTCCTTTAAAAACCCAACCTATACAGCTTTATTGAATTACAAAGGAAATACGTGGAAAAACTGCTCCAAAACTCATAAGTCGGAACTCAAACCACATAAACCCACTTCTATAAATATTTTGGGTCCGCCTTTTCCATAGGCCTTATCGCATTTCCTTTATATCTCCCGATCTTCAATCACATAACCCGGAATTCAAATGGAATTCCAATCCGCTATATAATCCCATTGGGTCCGGATTGGGAACTAACCTTCGCGCTTATTCCTGCCCAAAACCCATCCAATCGTCCATTCGGAGGACAGTTCGATCACGCTCAAATTTCAATTCAATTAAATTACGGTTCATTACCTCATCAAGTCTGGATTGGAAAAACCACTTACGGTTTTTGAGGCCGCTCAATAACCACTTACCACTGTTTGGAAATCATTCTCTAGTTAATGTGCGCGCCTTGTCTCCACCGTTGATCAATCATATGATCCAACAGTCCATACTTTATTGCAACATCGCAATCACTCTATCCTAACTCCCGGTTCTGATATCACCCAAGGCTTTTAACCGATGCGATATATCAGCATAATCACAATTGAAACTTCGTAAGGCCTAAGGTCCGCCCTCCTTATATCAATCTTGTCGATGCGATATGGCGACTCTACTCTCCCTAATTAGATCTGGTCCATTGATCTTCCAGATCCAACAAATTATGTGTGTTCTTTCTATCCTTTCGTCTTCCTCTTTACTTTGGTCTTTTCCACCATTTCTTCAATGGTTCCTCTGTTATAAATACAATTATTCTTTATACTATTTAATCACTGCAACTCATGACTTAATATACAAAAACAGAGAAGAATGCCCAATTTGTTCCACGGGAAAATTATACAAAGACAAGTGAAGGACTTCAATAGAAATGGCCCATTTACACACACACGGAATTATTTATTCAATATAATGAATTTACAAAGTCTCAACCCTCTGGCTTGATTACATCAATAAAAGGCTCTGTTTCAATCTTGAAACCCTCACTCTCTCCTCTCTGGCTTCTCTCAAACCTCTAACTAACCTATCTAACCTCTCTAGCTTCTCTCTCGCTAGCCTCCGAATTATACAAAAAGATCACAATTTATACAAAAGTGGATTCATGAACCAATTATGGTTCTGAACCAAAAATCTCTCACTCTCTCCTATAAAGTCTCTTCAACCCCACCCTTTTCTAAACAAATGCTAATCAAGCTTTCAAATTCCTCATATCCTATTCAACCCAAATATATCTAACTGTTTGGCCTGATCTCCATATAGGGAGGATCAATTAGCCACTATACCATCTTTCTCATATTTTACAATAAATAAAACACTCTCACACATTTAAATAAATAAAATTAACTAATCTCATGTCTTCCAACTGCCTATTAGTCACAACATGTGATCATACTATCACATTGTTGACTAGGCCTGAATGCTCCTGCATCAGACTCCCAAAGTTGAAAGTTTTCATGACCTCTTGGTCATGTGTTCCTTCTACTATCCATCCAGTATCCCAAACTTTACTTTGTAACTGGTCATCACTTTCATCATGCTACTGATTCAATTCTTCTGCCACTGTCACTTCTATTCTTCCATATTTCCAAATCTGATTTTGCGGCTATCCTCTTTCCTTTCTAATACAAATTCCTCTTGTTAATTTCCCTTCCTTCTTGTCCCTCTTCTTCACTAACTTCATCTTCCACAATTTCTCAATTTCCTCCTTACCATTTGTTCTTAACTGAACTCCTCTGACATATGCCTGTTGTACATTCTCTTTTACCATATAAATTATAAAATTTATGTCCAAATCTTCTTCATCTCTGTCATTTACAAATTGTTGTTTGTACTCTACAGCTCCTTCTCCATTATCATTAAAGATAATCTTTTCCTCTATGTTATCAGGTTCATCTAATAACTTTTCCAACAAAATGCCATTTCCTTCATATTTAATAAGCATGCCATTTACATATGATTCCTCCTTCCTGTATAAAATAGAATTTCCATCACAATTGTCAGACTCATAATAACTATGGTTTTCAATCTTCATAGGTAATTCTGCCACCAAATCTTTATACTGTCCTTCTGCATAAGTCATGAAACTGTCATCAATTCTCATTCCAATACTTTCCTCTACACTATACATTTTTCCCTATTCTAACACAAGACTATCATTCATCAATCTAATAGCTATGATTTCTTGGAGCATATCATTGTGAAGTATCCTTTCATCCTCTATACTTATACTATTACAACAAAATGATGTTGTTTCATGTTCTCCTACAACATAAACAAAATTTTGGTTTTCTAAAGCTTCTTCATGGCTTACAAATTCATAAAAATAATCCACTTTAAACTCATAGAATTCCTGAACTTCTACACATGTCAACATCATCTTATATACCTTCACAATTTCTATAATACTTTCATTTCGATTCACTACTAAAAATACCCCATTCCGGTTATCATCACAAACTTTCATTTTCTTATCTTCAGCTTCTTTAATCATGACAATTTCCTTCTCAATACCATCATTCTCAATATTATTAAATACATGCTCAAAATATATTTCTGTTTCAGCCATCTCTTCCAGTAATCTCACTTCTTCATCAACATGCATAAGCACATTGTCCAATTACTGTTCATCACCTGTCAAACCTAAAAACATACACAACATGTCAATTTCAAAAATGCAAGGCTCTTCATTTGAAGCCTCAGTGATCAGTTCCTCATGCTTCTCTGAACTATTATCATAGTTCACTAAGTTATTGAGAAATTCTTCCTCAACATCTCTGATTTCTTCCTCATCAAAGAAAACTTCTAGGACTGCAACTTCTTGACTATGCTTGGCAACTTCATCATAAGATTGTAGAATACCTTTCTGTTCTACACAACTTTCTCCAACACTTAGTTTATCCATATAAGATAACAATGTATCCTCCTCTTCTATGATAAGTCCTTGATCTTTCAAAGATTTCCTTGACTTAAATTCTTCGGCTAAGTTCTCTGTGTCAGCTTTCCTTCTCTTCAGTTCACAAATATTCAATGCATCTGTTTCCTTCCCTTTTCCATTTCCCGTTGGTCTTCTATCCATGCTAAAATTCCTTCAAATATGATGTAATAAGTTTTCACTAAGAGAAGACACAACCATTTAGCCATACGTTTTAATTTCTTCCACCAGTTGAAGTCTTGGAAGTCTTTATGCATCTCCTTTTGTGTTTGTCTTGCCTTTGCCTCTTTCACCAACACATTTCTCTCATTCTGATCTACATAGATCAATTCTTCATCATTTTCATCACTATCTCCTTCCCCAAGGAGAGATCCTTTCTCTGGTTCACAAATGTATTCTATTCCTTCATTCTCAACTGTTCGGAGTAGTAATTTCTCCAAACAATTCTATGATAGGCCATTTAACTCTTCTTCCCACATAAAATCCTTGTTTCCATTTTTCTCTAATTCCTTTCAATACTAGTTTCTCCAAATGACTGAGTTCTACCTTCATCTCAGCGAACTCTATGTTCCTTTCTTATTTACTCATTCCTTTGAGCCCAACTGCTTCAGCACTCTTTTTCCTCTGCTTCTAAATTTCCTCTGTACCCCTGCCATGACTAATAATAGTCAATTCCATTTCTTCCTTTGGTGAACTTTCCTTGTTCACTAGTGAGCTGCAACTAGCCTTTTCCATTTCACCTGTAATAGGTCTCCTTCATGCCTCACCAAACTTTCCTGAGTTCAACCTTTTGGCACCTATTGGTTCTTTCCTCGAACCTTTCACTGACTAACAATTCTACCCAGCACTCCTCTTTATGGAATTGTTATCTCCTATCCACAATCAAAAATGTGGAGCTTCCTCAACAACTTCTACCCAACCACAGTTGGAAGTTGTTGTCATCTTCTCTCGAACACTCCTTGCTTTAGGCTCTGCATCTTCAATTGCTCACTTCCTTCTTTCATTCAGTAATTTCATTTACTATCGGGTACTGTCACCTTTACTCATCTGAGATTTCTTCTTGCTCTATCTTCTTTAACATAGCTCATATGTTATGATGCTGGTACAACTCATTCTGCCTTTCAACAATTCCACTGACTTGCACAATCTTATCTCAAGATACATCAAAGTACCTTTCAGACCTACAATATTTCCTTCAAAGATGTCTTAAAACTAATTCCCATATCATCAGTTAAATCTTTGCCAAAGGATTCATCTATTCACTATTTCATTTAGACTTTCCATTCAAAAGACTCCATACAGCCAACAACTATTTCCCATTTTACTTTTCATAATGGATTCTTCAAATTTCAAGATCAATTAAGATTAGATCTGAGTTTCGATTATATATACCAATTCATGACAAGCACTACCACTTACTTCTGATAACCTATTTAAAAGCAAATCCTATCTTGCTTCTATAAATTCCAAAATTCATTCCTTGTAGTGGTTCTTCTTTCAGTCCTATTAAACCCAATCTCTGTTTTTTCAATCATCAATGTCATTGCCTTCAACAATACTTTAAACTATCCTCAATCATTCTCAGTTTTCACAAAATTCTTCAAATCATTTAAATGATTTTAATGTCATAGCAAACCACTCTTCAATTCAAATTTAACTTCTAAACCTTTCATTTCAATTTACCTTTTAAATCAAATCAATCATTCAATCAACTTACATGGAATATTCATGTTCCTGAAAGGAAAACATCTTCTCCTTTGAAATTTCAATCCCTTGTTGTTCTTCAAACATTCAAAACACATTTCTGCAAAATTATCAAAATAAGCATTCTTACTAGACCTTCCTCAGATATTCATTACTTGCCCATTCTAATCTCAGTGCTCTTTGTAGTCTGATCCCCATCTGTATCAAATTCACTTCAGTGCAATTATACATATGCTGGAATTAAAATTCAATCTCTCAACCAATCTCTACAGATCATTGATCTAGCTCTGATACCACAAATGACATAGGAAACCCCGATCACATTTCTATTTCCCTCCATATACAACCATTGGAAGCCGGGACCTATGGTTATGTCCACAATCACATATCGGAAGCGTTGTTGTTGCTTTCCTTTAAAAACCCAGCCTATACAACTTTATTGAATTACAAAGGAAATACATGGAAAAACTGCTCTGATATTCATAAGTCAAAACTCAAACCACATAAACCCGCTTCTATAAATATTTCAGGTTTGCCTTTTCCATAGGCCTTATCACATTTCCTTTATATTTCCCAATCTTCGATCACATAACCTGGACTTCAAATGGAATTCCAATCTATTGTATAATCCCATCGGGTCTGGATTGGGAATTAACTTTTGCACTTATTCACGCCTGAAACCCGTCCGATCGTCCATTCAGCGGATGGTTCGATCATGCCCGGATTTCATTTTAATTAAATTACGGTTCATTACCTCATTGGGTCCGGATTGGAAAAACCACTTACGGTTTTTGAGGCCGCCCAATAACCGCTTACCACCATTTGGAAACCATTCTCTAGTTAATGTGTGTGCCTTGTCTCCGTCGTTGATCAATCACATGATCCAACGGTCCATACTTTATCACAACGTTGCAATCACTCTGTCCTAACTCCCGGTTCCGATATCACCCAAGGCTTTCCGCCGATGTGATATATCAGCGTAATCACAATTGGAAATTCGTAAGGCCTAAGGTCTACGCTCCTTATATCAATCTTGTCGATGCGATATGGCGACTCTACTCTCCCCAATTAGATCTGGTCCATTGATCTTCCAGATCCAACGGATTCTGTGAATTCTTTCTATCCTTCTGTCTGCCTCTTTACTTTGGTTTTTTCCCTCATTTCTTCAATGGTTCCTCTGTTATAAATACGATTCTTCTTTATACTATTTAATCATTGCAACTCATGGCTTAATACATAAAAACGGAGAAGAATGCCCAATTTGTTCTGCGAGAAAATTATACAGAGATAAGCGAAGGACTTCAATAGAAATGACACATTTACACACACACGGAATTATTTATTCAATATAATGAATTTACAGAGTCTCAGCCCTCTGGCTCGATTACATCAATAAAAGGCTCTGTATCAATCTTGAAACCCTCGCTCTCTCCTCTCTGGCTTCTCTCGAACCTCTAACTAACCTATCTAACCTCTCTAGCTTCTCTCTCGCTAACCTCTGAATTATACAAAAAGATCACAATTTATACAAAAGTGGATTCATGAACCAATTCTGGTTCAGAACCAGAAATCTCTCACTCTCTCCTAAAAAGTCTTTTCAACCCCACTCTTTTCTAAACAAATGCTAAATCAATCTTTCAAATTCCTCGTATCCTATTCAACCCAAATAAATCTAACTGTTTGGCCTGATCTCCACACAGGGAGGATCAATCAGCCGCTATACCCTTTTTCCCATATTTTACAATAATAAAACACTCTCATACATTTAAATAAATGAAATTAACTAATCTCATGTCTTCCAACCCCCTGTTAGTCATAACATGTGATCATACTATCACATTACTGACTAGGCCTAAATGCTCCTACATCACATACTCAGAGGGATTCATCTGAAGTATGAACTTACAGATCAAGCATATGTTATCCTCCTCAAGCTTGTCAAAAATAAAGAGGTACTCACCAGAAATGGTTGGGAAAATTGGGAAAACATGGTACTTGACCTATTAATTGGCAGTGAGTTTCTCTTGAACATGACACTCTTTCACTTCATATTTATGGTTGTTGGGTTGGGAAATCTACTTGTCTTTTTGATTTATCACACCATATCAAAGCCTCTGTATTCGGTTTTGAGTCAATGTCGCTAACCCCACAAAGTGTCACCGATATGTTCAAGAGAATTCCTTCAGTTGATATCTGCTATGATACTCTTAAGCCTACATTCATGTACATCGTTCCTGAACGAGTTCCACATCAATATCATTTTGTCTCAAAACTTGATACATGTTTCGTGTCATTGATGGGGGATACATCAAGGCCCTCCTGCGATAGGTCACTTCCTATTAACATCAGCTCATTATCCAGGAACTTGACTTAGAAACTCCCTTTAGTACCTTGGAGCTTGCATACATCAATGGCAATTTTCCTCGCTCTCGACGATAGGTCTTCATCATTCGCCTTCAATCGGAATATTTTGTGTGGTGTTCAACTTCGACTCATCTATTCACACCATATAGATTTTACTAAAGTATCTTGAGAGCCATTAACATCATCAATGGTTTCTCTCACATCTGTTAATGGCTTACATCATTGGCTGGTAATCAAATTGTGCCTACCATGTTCGACTCCAACTCATTTATTCGCATGGTTAGACTCATACATTGGATGATCGAGTGAACAAGATAGACGACCCTGGATCTAGTTCCATCCATTCGGGTTAAGCTTTCATAATTAATAAAAAGATTACAAAGTATGATAACTATGATCATACAAACAGTCATCCAATCATCATAGACATTTTCTCATCAGTGCACGTGACTTATTGATCATTGTACATGTAATGTTCGCTTATGTGTTGAGTATGGGTATGCCTCCCTAAGCAAAGATGTCGTGATGAAAATGTATTGTAACAAATGATTATATCGATTAGTTTTTCTTGATCTGGACTTGTCATAAGGTAAAGCACTTCAGTCATCAGTTGTTGCTTCTGACTTTGTGCTTTAGGGGACAATATGTTATAAACCATTTTGTCATATCTGGTCAGTAAACCTGCAAACCGGATAAATCCACATCCATGAACATGTTGTCATCATTCCTACACAAAGCCCTAAGCATGACCTTTCCAAAATGTCTGAGTTTCTAGGATTAACTGCTTAAAATCAATGTTTTTAGCCCCAATGCACCATGTCACTTTATCCATCTGTGTTCAACGTTGGTTTCTCTTTTTGTACCAGCGTTTATCAGAGTTGGTTGCTCCCTTTTGTAGGTGCTTTGATTCTAGA
The DNA here is from genome assembly GCA_000404065.3 of Pinus taeda. Classification (NCBI taxonomy): domain Eukaryota; kingdom Viridiplantae; phylum Streptophyta; class Pinopsida; order Pinales; family Pinaceae; genus Pinus; species Pinus taeda. The sequence goes on from APFE030230116.1 coordinate 22,552, forward strand.
AATTCGAGAAAATTAAAAATATTTCTAAAGCTTCCTCTTCCATAAGCTTCTAGGGGTTGTTTTAACCATTTATCATGGATAAGAATCTTGAATCCAATCTGATCCCACCTTGGATACTTCACCTCTTATCCCTTGATATCATCCTCCCATAATATGTGGATGTCAAGCCCATTATGGTAAATTCTAAACTGCCATGTTGCTCCTATAAATTTATTGTCATCCATAGCATCAAGGTTGGATTTTGGAGACTGATCATGCCCTCATGTTTTTGTCTTGAACCTAAGGAGCTATCATCTTCATGCATTAGGGTGGCATGCGCTTTGTGACAAGGAAGGAGAAGTCAACTTGGGGACATATCTACAAGATCAACTATTATTCTTGGTTGTAAAATCTCTCCTATTTCTATTAATACAAAGAATATATTGTTTTCCTATATGTGTTATGTTACATTTATATTCATGTATTTCAATTCCTTTTTGATTCACTGAATAGAGTTATCGTATTATGGTACGTAGATGTTGTGGATTCTTGGCTTGTTTTAGTTGTATGTGCAAGTTCTAATTATAGCATGTGGAGCTACGATTGGAGCTTACAAGCAAGGAGGAAAGCAAAGCTTGCGACAAATTCCAAAGAGGCTTCTTTCCCATTCTTCAATTTCTCTAAGGAAAACTCTATATTATTTGTCTTCTATTGTTCTAGACTAATCCACTAGGTCTAGGGAAATTACCTTTGTCCACAATCATAAATTATGCATAACACATTTTCTCACATTTTTTAAATTTTTTCCTCTCCTTTTAACTAGATGAATTTTGCTCAAATGAGTACCAAAAAATCTCTTCTTATTTAATTACAATAATAATATTTCTATCCAACAAAGCTCAAACAATACCACTTCTTTTTTTCCAATAAGAAAGCATTTCTTTTAATCATAAAGATATATAGGTATAGAGCATAAATAGATCTATAGGCCTATTTTCAAACCAAAAATATTGTTGGTCCAAGAGAGTGAGACTTCTATAGATATAGTGAAACATATTTAAGACACTTTGAGTTCTAAAAGTCTACCATATATAAAACCAAGCAACCCAATATATGAAAATGTAGCTACTTCCCATATACACATTGTCCATATTAAGTGCTAGGTCTTTCCATAGAAAGAAACCAAGAAACCCTAATTCTATATATCCTAGAGGAACCATGACATCAAAAAGAAACTAGTACAAATTGAGACATTAAACTTGGGGAGGAGTTGAGCTCATAGGTGCATTCTTTGGAATGTCTATGGGATTGTCCCTAGAGCCACCACCTTTTGAGGCCAGGACCCCACCTTGCTTCTTTACTAGCCCTTTCCAGAGGATTAGGAGAATCCACCCCTATTTCTCCATTCAGTCTAAGTGAACTCTCATTTCCGAATGCTCAAATTCTTGACCTGTAAAGGGATACACTATCAACAATTTGGTGTGTCAATACAATTATAAGGTGTGAAAATGTTTCATGTTGCAGGTGTAACTAGTACCCATGTCAGGGAGGAACTTTGCTACTTCATCCAAAATCTCCTTGTCGTTAACGAAAAGACGTTCACACTTAACCTTTGCTTCCAAGATGCAAAGGTCAATGCATGTAATGACAGTTACGGAAGGTACCTGATGTAGAAAGTGAAAAGGTGACAATTTTGTAAACTATTTTTTGTATTATATACAAACTGAGGGATTATACTCCCATATCAACAAAGGATGAAATAGGCCCCTCTTTAATGTGAAGGCCCAACAAAATTGAAAAGATATAGTCAATTCTTATGTATTTCATAATCACTATAAATACAATGACTTTTTTCTTTTGGAAGAAAAAACCTTTGCTTCCAGAAGTCACAAAAATTTGCATGGTGCAAGAGAGGTTACATGATCGAAAGTGTGTGTCACTGCTCTAGCCACAGACTATGCCAAAGTGTGTTGGATAAGAAAACACCCTATATGGGTAGAACAATGTGCCATGGGGATAAACAAGACCTAATAATTGCCAAACAAAACACAAAGAAAGATAGGGGTGTCGAGGAAGCAAAAAGGTGGTAATGACGTATTAATAAACAATAAGACCAAACATAAATCCAATAAGACCAAACATAAATCCAATCCTTCCTCTTAACTAGGACTATTAGACAAGATGCAAAATACATTATATCTTTATATCATTACTAAAAAAAAAGTCATATTGATCACTAATCAATCAAAAAAATCATTACAATGAAAAACCAATATTCACATAGTTACTCTCTACCTAAATAAAAATTATGATTACATAGAATAAACTTTACAAGACCACACACATGATCCCTCTCTGCTAAATATCATGAACATATTGTGCTTACATAGAGTGAGCTTTACAAGACCACCACACATGGTCCCCCTAAATATCATGAACATCGGTTACTTATCCTTTCAAATAAACATTCACTTGATATAAAAACCAAATAATATCACAATTCAATTAAATAATACCACCACTAAACAATTCTTAGACAAAAACACGACCACTAGACAATTGGAAGATTTAACTCAAAAATCATAACATGAATATTAAAGACAATTAATAATATACCATTAAAAAAAAGTAGTACCATAATGATACAAAATCCGCAATCAAATCCAACGATCAACATCTAAAAGTGTCCCCAGTGATTGAAGACTTATATAGTGCAAAAAAGCCATAGGCAATTAGGCGTACCCTTTGCCAAGTAACTTTTTAATTATTTTCAAGGCCCATGATGATTTTAATTATTTTCAAGGCTAGGATACGCCTTTTTCCTTCAGCAGTAAAGACATGACCACTGTATGATGTTTACAATGCATTCATTTTCAAACTTTCAAAAAAAAATTGAAGCACTTGATTAAATACATAAATCAAATGAAAATACCTCCCTCCATATGCATCCATGAGGTGACACCAAGGATGAGACAAATAATGATATAAGTTGAAATCAAGGATGAGACAAATATCTATCAGGTTATCGTGATGACTAAGTTAAGGTATAATAATATAATTTATAATATAAGTGATTAGAGACTTTCATAGTTATTTATATTGTTGTTGATGATTTCCAGAATAGAATTGTGTGGTTTTTGTGATACGTTTAGGATGGTAATTTTATTTATCATTGAGGAACGGAGAGCTTAGTGAGTAAACGAAAGCTAAAAAACCTATTTATAAGAGAAAATGAAATAGGTATCTATTGGGTTAAGCGTCAAAAATTATAATTAAGAAGTTAACTTAGAAATAATAGTTAATAATTATTTGACAAAATTTGAGAATTAAATAATAAGAATAAGTTTTTTATGTCAATCATAAACTTTTAACTAATTCTTATTATTTAGTTCTCAAATTTGGTCAAATAATTTCTAACTATTATTCCTAATTTAACTTATTAACTATAATTTTTATGGTTAATCCACCAGATATTTGCTTCATTTTCTCCTATAAATAGCATTTTCAGCACTCTTGTTTACTCACTAAGCTCTCTGGTCCTTGATGATGGATAAAGTTACCATCCAAAACATCAAATAAATCACAAAAACCACACAATTCTATAAATCATCAATAACAATACTTATCAAACATAACTCTTATTAAATAATTAAAACTTATTAGCTCTTACTTTTATTATATAATAAAAGCTCATTAACACACTTATTAACCCACTTTTATTCTATGATAAGGGTTTACATCAATGCTTTATATTAGAGAAATATCTATGGTGGGGTCATGAAAACTAAGACTAAACGCATAGATACTCAAATAAAGAAAATTTAACATCTATATGACGTTTTATTTAACATTAAGTATACAGAGGAATATAATGTTATTTATTTTTATTTGACGGTTAAGTTTGACGGGTTGGTTAAAAAGAGGCGATGATATCCCTTTACCAAATTTTAAAAGTTTGGTCAGTTAAGAAAGGAAGCTAATAGTCCTACCTAAAATTCAATTCTTAGGTAATATTCCCACCTAAAATTCAATTCTTAGGTAATATCCCCAACTAAAATTCAATATTTTCAAAAGCGTGACATTTCTTCCTACTTTTTAATGAGTGGATGAGTGGTGGGGATGTTTGACATTATTTTGTTAATTTTGGCAAAAGTGCTTTTCACGATTTTATTTAAAAGAAAAAATAATAATATATTAAATTTTTTTTAAATATTTTTTAATATTTTTTTAAGTAGTTTATATTAAAATAAAAGAGTTTATATCCGAATGCGGGTGAATTAAATGACAATTGATGATTTTAATGATAGGCGGAAGAGCGTGGTACTGTTAGCTGCAGACCAGCGCGGGTATCCATGAGCGTATTTGGCTCAAGCAGATTAACCTTAAGTGAGGGAGATCTGGCCTGCATTCAGTATTTACTGCTCACTCCGTCCAAGGCGAGGCTCTTGCTGATATTACCATGGCGATCTTGGCTCTCCTTCCCACTGTTTGCATTCAGCCTTCTTGTCTCAAGCCTCTTCAGGCTGCGCGTCTCTGTGGCAAGACCGTTTCTGCAAACAGAGGTAAGCTCTCGGTGGCTCTTGTAGTTAGAATTGTGCTTCCCTCCTTTCACTCTCAGGCCTGTTCTCTGAGCTTGAAGTGGTTTCCCGTTGTGTTGTATTGTTTCCACGCCTTTGTTTCTAGTATTGTTGTGCTTACCTTCCATCGCCTCATCATGGTACGCCATCGCATGAGAAGTCGTTTTGGGGGAAGCCGTGATGGTCGTGGGTATTCGCAGTCTGTTCGTTCTGTGGATATTACCCTGCCTCCTGCTACTCTGCCTTCTTCTCCGGTGAATTCGCCTCCTCTCAGCCCTTCCCACAGGCCGATTCCGCACAATGCTTTTCAGACTACTCACTTCAAGTTTCAGAGCAATCTTAACAGGCCTGTTATCACGGCCATCATTACTATTATCTTCTCTGAAGAAGAAGTTCCGCCTCAAACTATGGTGTGCTTGACGTCTGAGCCTTCTCAGGTGGGTCTCAGAGAGGCGGGAAGCCAGAGCAGCGAGCAGATTTTGGCTATTGGAAGCCAGGAGAAAAGGAATGGTGAGCTGCAGGACAAGGGCGGTGCTCCCAGCGACAATCAACCACCAGGAGCCTTTGTCTCGATGGTCAGGGAAGGCAATTCCAGTGACACACATCCCTCGTCAGTTCATCCAAGTGGCAGTGATGCAGGTAACATGGCAGAAGACAATGAAATGTGGGATGGCAACGCGTGCCCAATGGTGGAGGAGCCTCCGAATGAGAACACGGCGATATGAGGCCTCCTGGGCCCTTTCAGACCTTCCCGGTTTTTTCTGATGGCTCGTATGATCAAGTTTATGTGGTTTTGGACGCAACTCTAGTTTTGCCTCTGTAGCCTGGCAGTTTCGTTCTTCTTCCTGGTGGGCGGCAGTATAAAGCTCTTTTGTGGTTTTGGCCAGCGACTCTGTCTCTCTTTTCTGGTCTCATCTTTTGGCCTCGTGATCTTTTTGTTAAATTTTGGTTCCTTTGTCTGGTTTCTTGCTCACTGTAACTGGTTTTCCCTTACCGGGGACAGTTTTCTTGCGTTGAATGCTCTCGGATGTTCCTGCCCGAGGCCTCAACCCCCTTGTAACATTATTTTGATTTTCAATTAATAGAATTAGTCTTTACCGAGAACAAAAACAAAAAAAGTTTATTAAATTTGATTTATTAAAGTTAATAGTTTCGTGTGTTTTTAATAAAATTTAATTGATAAATTATGGTATTAAAAAAAAAAAAAAAACTAATATATTTAAAGTATGTGTTTTAATTTGTTTTTGTAATTAGAAAAGTTGTTTTTTCTCAGCATGTTATTTAATGTTGGTGATAATAAATGGTTTACAATAAGATAAAAATTTAATATTTAATAATATTTATGTTAATAAGAGAATCTATAATGTTTAGAAAAAGTTTTTCTAGATCAATTACAAAGATAGTTTTATTGTTGATACGTTTCAAATCACCCAATGTGGTTTATCGTCATGATTAAGATAGAGAGTCTAATCTAAGCCAATAACTAAATAATGTAGAAATGCAAAGAAGGAAAAAATAATTATAATGGTTAAATTTTTAACAGTAAAAAAAAATCAATTAATAATATTTCAATATTCACAATATTTCATAATATTTATATTATTGAAATATTATTAATTGATTTGTTTTTTTTCACTATTAAAATTTAACCTTTGTAATTCTTTTTTTCATTTTTGCATTTCTACATTATTTAATTGTTGGCTTAGATCAGAGTCTCCATCTTAGTCTTGATGATGAACCACATTGGTGGTTCTAAACACGTCGGCCAAAACACTATCTATGTGATTGATCCAGAAAATTTGTTTCTAAACATTATGAATCGCAGAAGCTTGCACTCAAAGAATCCACAATGCTAATATCCTCATATTAACATAATGTTTAATTAGTTCTAGGGTTACAGTGTGTGCTTGATTAATCTTCCTTTCCCTCCCTCTCTGACTTGTTTATTGGATAAGTGTTTGTGTGACATTAAAGTCAAATACAGTACGAATAGCATCTTTTATCATTTATATGATTGTAAAACCCTTTAATCCCCTGTAATTGTTATTTCACATTGGTTGAGAAGATTAGTACATCACATTTCAAAAACCATAAAATGTTAAACTACATATGTCAATAAAGATGTTCATAGTGGTAATAAAAAGTCTCAATATATCATGATGCTTATGCTAATAAAGGAATCCACAATGGTAATGGTCTTCATACTAACATAATGTTTTATTATAAAGAGTCTCAATATATTATGATGCTTATGCTAATAAGGGAATTCACAATGGTAGTGGTCTTCATATTAACATAATGTTTGATTAGTTGCAACATCAATATGCTTAATTTCTTTATCTTCTCTTCCCTCCTTTTGTTACTTGTCTATTGGACAAGAGTTTATGTGACATCAAAGTCAAATACACAATAAATAGTAACTTGAAATAATTTCTATGACTACAAAATCTTTTATCCCTCCATATTTGTTATTCAACATTAATTAGGAAGAATAGCTTGTAATAGTGTAAAGACCATAAAATGCCAAACTATATGTGTGAATAAAGACTTTCATAATAATAATAACTTTCTCACTAATAATGCTTGAATAATACAAATTGATATATTTAGTTGCCGAACTTTTCAATCTTTTTTTATACATCATAAACTATATTTGGAAATATAAAATCCTAGCTTGAAACATTATGTAATTTATAAAATGTTAAACTATATGTGCGAATAAAGATTTTCATAATAATAATAATAAAAATTTAATGAGAATTGGTTATACTTTCTCAATTTTTCACCCTTTCCTCTACACAAATTATATCTTATATTAATTTCATGATATAAAATCTTATAATCTCCCATGGATGAAATGAATGATTGTGATAGAATGGTGTAATATTGATAAAATATTATAAAATCGCAAAACTTGTTTACTAGCCCTGCAAATGGAAAATGTAATCCTCGGGCCTTTGCTATAGGACATTATATCTTCTTTGTTATTTCTTCCATCATACTTTATCAAGCATGTTTATAAAGAACACATTTCAAAGGAAGTTCTTTCTCTCCTAGCTAGATCCATTGGCATGTACAAACTTTGGGATAGTTAGGAATCATATGCAATGGAGTTTCATTTTTAACTAATGTCTATATTCAATGGTTTTTTTGGTATGTTTTTATTTTAAATGACATGTTGAATGGGAGGAACTAAGAGATGTAGTGATGGAAGTGCTTACTATTTTAAGAGACAATTTGTCTGCCATCTTTTAGACGAATAGCCATTTTTTGTATGATTGAATTATTGACTCTTATGATGGTTTGATGAGGGTAGTGGGGAAAAATTTGTATCCATCTAATTTACAATCATTTGATTTATATACTTTCACATAGATATCATATCTTTAGGGTGCAACAATATGTATAACTCTATTTTTATTATAATGTGTTTTTTCAAACATAATATTCAAGTGCTTTAGGCACAATCCAAAAAGGACCATCCAAAGACATTTGTTCATAATCTTTCATTTTCATAGTATCTAAAAAGATCTATAGCCTTCATAGTAGACTTAATAGTCCATGCATTGACATATTACAAGTTTAAACGGAGTTCAAAAATATTTTAATGAAAATGGTTGTAAAATAATTATATAGTCATCTTGTACTTTGTCTAAGCAACCATAAAACTTAGGTAGTTGTAGTCCTTCCTTGGGGTGTTGATCGACAATCTCGTTAAGCTATTTATAAAATGGATATAGCTTACCCAAAGAAATTTATTAGTTATGCCTTTAATTGTAGTGTTAGGGGAAGGAGAGAATTGTTTTGTATTTTGATGCTTCCTTTCATCCAATCAATGACCATAGATTAATCTCTAATGACCTAAAGCTTATCAATCCCTCTAGCCAAATATTGTTTTAGTAAGTAGTATGAGGCCTTGAATTCCTATTGGTTCTTCATTATTCTTCCTATATTACTTATAACTTGAAGTCTATGTGTCTCTAACATATATAGAATGAAGCCAATCCCACAAATAGAATATGGGCCTTGAAATGTCACAACGAAATATCCCCTAGCTGAATAATTGTCCCCTTGTACCTTCAATAGAAATATATATGCTTTAACCTTTGGAATAACCTTATTGATCTAATAAAATGTTGGGCCATGTCACCTAAAGTGAACTACAAAACCAATTTCTCTACTATTAGAGTTCACCACTACCATCATTCTATTGTTTACGGGAGTTAAACTAAAACTTATATAGTGAGGAATTGAAAGTGAAATCATTCAAATAAGAAACAAGAACAACAAAACTAGAATTGAAGGTATTATTTTATCAAACATGAAAATAATCCATGCATCATTCTTGTAGCTTATGGATTTAAGCCTTTTCTTTCATTTCAACTTATATGCAATTTTAGGGCTATTTAAATCATTTTAATTCCATATCTAATAATATGATTGCATTCCTCTACTCCAGTAATATGGAATCAACCTACTAGAATTCATTTTCCTCTTATTCTAACATTCTAAAGTCATATCATTTCATTCTACTATTTTGGGGTCAAAATCTTCTTCTTTTTTGTTCTAGAATTCACACCCTCTATCCAATATCTAGAAAAGAAATTGAACCCTTCTCTCCTCTCTTCACCCCCTCTACAAGCTTCCATCCTTCACTTCATTTTCCATTATAATACAAAATTATTTTTGTTAACCTATTAACTTCCTCACAATATCCTTTCATATATGTTCACATTGACAATTTGCCTTCATTTGGATTGTCCTAAAACCATCTCATCCCATGTGTCCTTGATTCATAGTGAATAGCTTCCATGACCAAGGTGTGTATTTAACAAATATCCTCCATGGAAAACCTTCGTGAAGTAATGCATTGTACAACAAAATTTAACATTAATGCTACCTATAAAAGAAAATTTTGGTGATGTTGATTATCTTAGAACAAGGATGTTCCTACATCAAACACCCTTGGTGAGAAAGAGAAAACATGAGCTTCTAGTTCATGCGGGTGTAATCACAGAATCTGTGGAGGAGGAAGACCTTTGAAGGTGTTTCAAATATTCTTTAAGAATCCATGATGAATCCTCAGAACTTTCGTTTCCTATTCAAATAGATACTTAAAATACTCTTTGTTTCGAGTCCTTCTACAAACCCTCTTTGCCAAAGTATATTTCACTTTCTCTATTAATTTAACTAGAAGCGAATTTTCCCATGAATTTATCATACCTAGTTCATCATCCTCTTATCCTTCATGAAACTTATATAACTCAACAACATTAAATATTGGGGAAATATCATTTGTTCTTAGCAATTTCTATCTATAAGGATTATTAGAAGAAGAAAAAAAAGAATCTTGCATGGATCTATCTTCCTTGTATTTGAGCTTGTTATGTGTTCCCCTAGGAAACCTTTCTTTCCTCAAATATGGCTTTACCAATTCACCTTCTTTCAAATCCTTTAGTCCCCTTCGCAAATACGCCCTTTATTTATATCTACCATTGATTTGTTGTAACTTTTGGTTGACTCTTTCATGAATTTCTTGTTTGCTTTTTGCAAATTCATCTACATAAACTCTCATTTTATCCTCCAAATTTGGAAACTTGACCTAATCCACAATTCCTTTTAGTGACCAACTATAAACAAACTCAAATGGAATCATGCCAATAGTTCTATTCACTAAATCATTATAGTAAAATTCAACTTTTTCCAATACTAAATCCCATTTACTTAGGTTTTCTCTACTTAAACTCTTCAACAAGTTACCAAAACTTTAGTTAACCATTTATGTTTGTTCATTTATTTGTGTGTGATAGGGTGAACTATACTATATCTTAGACTCCATTTTCTTCCAAAAGTGTTCTCCAAAATTTTCCAAAGATTATCGTATCCCTATCAAAAGTGATGTGCTTTGGTAACCCATGTAGCCTCACAACTTCTCGTAGAATCTACATAGTCACATTAGTAGCAATGTTTATTTTTTTGCATGGTATAAAATATGCTATCTTAGAAAATCTATCCACCACAACCAATAGTGAATCATGACCTCTCTATGTCCTTGTTAGTCCCAAAATAAAAGCCATGCTTACATCTTGCTAATTTCTTTTGGGTACTATCAACATAGTATATAATCTTGTGTTTTGGCTTCTTTTCTTCACTAATTAATGAACCCTGAAACAATTTACAAATTTTATAACATCCTTTTTGGGACTAGGACAAAAATATTTTTCATCTACTTTAAAATATCCACCTAAACATCTAAGCATCTCTTTAATGAGATTCAATCTCAATGAACTTTGGATAATGTATAATTTCTAATTATTAAATAATAATCCTTCTTGGATCTAGAAATCCAAATATGGTGTTCTATTAATACTCCATGGCACCTTGCATGCCTTCCATATTCTACAAAATGTGCATCTTCTGCATATAATTTCTTCATACAATCCAAGCGTATAACCTTAACTAACAAAGTATTTAGCAACATTACCTTCTAATTTAATACATCCATAACCAAATTTGACTTCCCAAATTGGTGCTTCAAAACAAATGAGTAACTTTATAAAACTATACCCATTTTGAATGCTTTTGATTCAACTTACATTGACCATTAATGTATTGCAATGTCTTATGATCAACGTACAAAATGAACTCCTTCAATAGCAATTAGTATCTCCATTTCTTCAAGGCATGCACAATAGCATAAAACTCTTGATCATAAATAAAGTATTTATTCTTAGCATCATTCAATTTCTCACTGAAAAATACTATTTGTATTCCTTATTGGCTCTAGACTTCTACAATTGTTGAAACACTTGAAACACTTTACAAAAGTATGTGATGACAGTGTTGGACCTGCCAACATTCAGGGGATCTCCCGAATATGAAGTCCCAACTAGACCTCACACCGTTTGGAGTAGGAGTCCCAGCAGTGGGTGGTAATGTTATGCCTTGACGGCATAAACACGTAGAGGGAGGTATCATAACTTTGGGTAAGATCAAGTGTGTGACCCTACAGAGACTCAAGTGAATGCATGAAGGCTCCAACACATGAAAGGAAAAGGAAGTGTGCCCCTTGGAAGCCTGTAATAATATGCATCTTGAAAGGAACACACGAGCAAAATGACATCAAAAAGCTAAAATACAGAATAGTCCACAAATTAAAGTGATGAGTTAATCCAACAACACGCATTCAATAAGATTCATACAAATGCAAACAAAATAGTTCATAATCATACGCGTAAGTTAAATAAAATATATTTCCAATACAATAATAGTAGTCCTACTATTTTAACAACATATGCATGAAAGTGTGTTGGCTCTGGTTTTATTATTATAAGTGAAAGTTCCATCCATACATACACCATTGATGACCACTATTACCAATAGTGGAAAATCACAATCAAGAACACCTGCTCCTCCAAAGAAGTATACTCGCTCTACGCTATAGAGAAGCCAAGACTCTTCACAATACTGCCAAGCTCTTTCTAAGCCTAAGCCTAGCCAAAATCTTGGCTCCCAAAAGCCTGTTCTACAAGTTATGAGATTCTATTTATAGCAAGAGGGGATGAATATGTTAGCATTATGACACAGGTGTTTTCCTTGATGGCAACTCACTCAGATGACAGATCACAGTACAGCAAGTTAGCAGCACAGAGTTACAAATCAGACTTCACAGAATGAAGAAAGAGAGGTATACGCAGGTTCACCATTGGCCAAGCTGTGTATACACGTGGGTTCACCGCATACAAGTCGCATATACGTACACATGCACTTTCACAAAAGGAAAAGCACGTATACCTTGGAAAACTAAGTTTTTGGTCCAAAGTATTTGGTCCATGGTATTTTGATCCATGGTATTGGTCCAAGGTATCGGGTCCAAGGTATTGACCCTAGGTATTTGGTCCAAGGTATTGGTCCTAAGTGGTTTTGGTCCATGGTATTGAGAAAGGCCTACGAACTATAAAAGGAGGAGAATATCATTAGGCCAAGGTGTGCAAGTATCGAATATCTGATAAAGTGTGAGATATAGTATGCAAGTTATTGGATTATGGTGCATAGCTGGATCTGAACCAAGGATGAACCTTAGCTAATGATGAGGAATCAGATCTAATGATGAATTGGGATCTTAAGCTGTAAAAATGAACTGTCTTTTGTGTTGAAGCTCATGTATATTCTAGTCTGAATACTGTTGCATATATTATTCTGTAAATGATATGATCTGGGTATAATTAAAGTCTAGAATAGTTGCAGAACTTTGAATTTATATTTGCAGATGTATACACTAGTTGGCTTTGAGAAAAGCGCATGTACACGTAGGTTTGACACATGGAAGTAGCGTATACCTTATAAAATATGTTTTAGTTGCTTCTGTTTGTTGTTGCAGTGTTCTAGGTTCTGGCTTGGGTTCTGATTACTGTATTCTAGTGACAGCATTATGAAAGATCGGATTGATGGGTTGTCAAAATGATTGATTGATTCAGTTTTGGTTGGTTCAAAAGGAGATTGGTTAATGTAGATATATTTGATGATTGAACAATGCTGTTGATGGATCCAGTTTGAAAAATTTATGAAACGTGATCCCTGGAAGAAAAGAGAAGGTTGTAGCCTTTTGTAGGCCAACACCTACGTACTAGTAAACATATCAACTAGTACAAGAGCTAGGGGGTTGTAGCTCCCTTCCAGTAGAAGCTGGAGAATGATAGAAGGTTGTAGCCTTCTATAGGTAGAAGCCTACGTACTGGTTTAAGACTGCACCAGTACAAAAATTGTAAACATAATTTTCTTATTATTAAAAGAATACAAAGACGACAGCAGCAGGTGGTTTTCACCCACATTGGGTTTCCACCTTATATCTTGGTGTTCATGTGTGTTTCTTGTGTGTGATGCTTTATTATGCTTTTAATGCACTATATAATGAATTCCTGATACACTGGTTAAATTTCAATATATGATCATTTGGGTAAATCAAAATATCTCTACATATACACTGGTTGCATTAAGTACAGTTGTGTATACACGCTAGTTCATTAAGTTGAAGTAGTGTATACAAATCAGTTTTAAAATTTAAATTATTGATCTGATAATACTAATTCACCCCCCCTCTCAGAATTATTTCCAACAGAATATTCAACTCCCCTTTTTGACCTTTGGACTACCCTCATGACTCTTCAACTTCTTTACAAAATGACACATTACATTACATGGTGACTTTTCATATTCCAATATTGACACTTGAAATTTCAATTACAACATAATTACAAATAATATTACATTTTCCACTCATACCCATATAATACAAAATAGGGTAGAGAAAGTCTAAAAAGACACAACACTATGATGTTAGAGTTTGGGAGAATTCCAGCTCAACAACCTCCACTTGTTGCTTCTCAGTCACATATTGGTGCCAATATTGGTACTACGTTATGGTTTCCTCAAACTGCTTCACGGTGTCTTGCTAGAAGTGAACTCTAGCCTCCTTGGAATCTAGGTATACTTTCTTGGAACCTATGTCCAACTCATTATGAAGCATGAGAAACATTGTCTTGACTTTGACAAGACCACTGATGAAATTCTGCATGTTGTGTGCGTTCAACTCCAAGTCTTTCCTGGTGGCTTCCTGTGTTAGCTTCTCCAAGTTCTCTTCGACCTCTTACCGGACTTGGTTCTTGGGTTTATCTTTGTTGAGGGAACCAATTGATGGGATTTGGTGTGTTCTCACCAAGACATCCAAACTATTGTACAACCACGCATATGAGGCCTGTTTGCTTCCAATGAATGAGGTGAGCTACTTGTTGTTATGATTCAACATTCAAACCTTCACTTTCTCCATCTTTGTCTGTGGCTCCATTTTCTTCACTAAGTCAAGCAGGGCTCCTTTGAACCACATTGTCCACTCTTGTACATAGGCAATGGCAACATGTATGTTTCTGAGAGTTTTAACAAACTATTTTCTTTGTTGTTGTAGGCCATGTAAACGAACAAATTCTTTATGCGCAGTGACAAAGTCGCCATAGACCTTCCGCATGGTTTATCCAAGTGTTAATACTTCAACAAGTATCGCTATTCTCATCTCCCCCAATGCGGAAATTTCATTATGCGTTGTTTCTCGGAGTTTTTTTACTCTTGCCTACCGGCCTGCAAGTTATTTTCTAGTTGCTCATTCTCGATCGTCAGATATTGAACATTTTATCTTGTTGCTCCTCCATATGCCATGCTGGATTTGGTAATGGAAGTTGGATTCTTCCTAGTGTTTGACACTATCACTCTTTCTTTAATTAATGCAAGTGATGTGTGATCATCTAGAAAGTGCTTCCTTCATGCTTGTACAATCCTTTTTCTGGAACTCATTGAATGATAGATTGCAAACATCCATGAATGAATCATCATCAAGGAGAACATCATCTCCTTTCTTGCTCAGGGTTGGCTCTGCTACTAGAGGTGGTGGAGACTGAGGGATGACATGTGGTGCTCTCAGAATCTGGTCAAGATATGCATGATGTGGTTCCTGTTCCTACTCCATGCATGTCACTTCAATCAATCTCTCAATCTATTGAGCAAGCTCCCGATCATGAATTTGTTCACCTTCCTACTTAGTTGTTTCTAACCAGTTGAATGTCCTCCCATCACTCACCCACTAATCCAGTAAGACTTCCCACCATTCAGGAAAGGTTTATGTGCTCTCTTGACCATATATTCTAAAAGAAAAGATGATAAAGAACTAGTAAGCCTTCCTAAGGGACTTTGTCTTATACACATGGGTGGGTGTCTGTATAAAATTCGAAGGCTCTCTCACCCAGCTCTTAACAATGTCTCTTTTATTCACATAGCTATGGGTGGCATAGAAGATTAAGTCCATTTGCTTCATTGGCTCGGGAAAGTGATACATCTGCTGAAAGTATTCTACCCTGAAGGTGGAAATCTTCTTCCCATTGGCACTACTTAATATCATAGTTCATATGTATGTGAGACAACCCAGTTGATGATGTTTGCACACAGGAAGGCGGGGCACCTGCATGCAACCTTGTATAACCCTGACTGTCGGATTCTAATATAGGTCTGTTAGTCCTTTAAATCTACCTCAAAGTCCTTTGCAAATGTGTCTTTGATCTGTTGCCATGTCAGTGGTGTTCCCTTCTTAATAAACAACTGAGTATATGCATACACTGGTAAATCAACTAATTTCTTCTCAATTGCTTCCCCAGTACTGCTCTCAATGGTTTCCTTTGATGCAACTCCCTTAGATTCCATGTTAGCTGTGACTACTAGAGAGATACTCAACAACTATTGTACTTGTGGGATAGAGAGGACACTCATGGAAAGTAAATAACAGTTTAAATCAAAACAACTTCAAGGCAAGTTAAAGCAGCAAGTCAGGCACAAGATGGGAAGGATTGCATAGTTTTTCTTGACAGCAAGGACTGGTTGATTATGGTAATTGTAGATTTCGTAGTGCCAGTAGCCAAGATAGAAGCTTGATGATTAGAATTGTGCAATGCGTAGTTAAGCCTAGGAAAAGGCCTAGGAGAGACTATGTATTTATCATTCTCAGTGGCGAAGTTGAGAGGTTGGCTCCTAGAAATTCATATTACGCAGTTGGAGCCAGATTAGACTACACAATCCCAGTTGTGCAAAGTGAGATCCGACCAAGGAAAACCTAGATCTGCCCAAGGGAAGTGTGAAAAACTAGTAGATCTAAGAGATAGTGTGAAGCTTAGTAAGCATCTGACTAAGTGTGGATGAATGCATGTGAAACAAGTGAAGCAATTGATTAAATGAAAGGAAAACAAAGTATGTGAGGAGAGTCACCATTAGTGGCAACCATTGGTGCAAAAACAGGAAAACTCATGTGACACTTGGGAAAGGAAACCTATAACTTGAAACAACACTTCTACAATTAAAAAAAAAAAAGTTAAAACACCAAAAACCATGCAAAGAAACAAGTGAAACGGCACTCACACAAGCGAAAAAATAAAAAGCGACAAAAAAAGCAACAAAATACGACAAAAGAAAAACTCACCCAGAAAAGTGACGACGATTGCACCAAAGGCTCCTTGATCTCCTCGGGAATGCTATAGCTCCAATATTGAATGTGAAAATGATCTCTAACAACGTCGATTAAATATATTTTTACAAATTAGGTTATATGATGCACATGCCTAAAATCAAGGAAAATCGTCAATTGGCGGAAGTTTCTAAAAATAGTGCAAGTGCCTCATTCGGGATGCTAAAAATAGATCCCTATTTTTAGGGATGTTTTTTTCTTCTTTGTTGTTTTTGCTTTTTTTGGGAAACTTTTCATGCACACTACAATGCAGTTGTGGGAACTGGGAAACATTTCGGCTCAGTGCACTACGCGGTTTCTAAGCTCAGTGTGGGTTGCACAATTCTTGGGCTCAGTGTTGGGCTACCTCCTCATGACTGCGCATTTCCTAATATCAAGGCTCACTAGTAGTCAGGACTATGCAATTCCCAACAACAAGGCTAGGTGCCTTCAAAAATTTTGTAGTTTCTAAAGCAAACCTAGAACTGTTATGGGACCAAGTTAGGAGATTAGCTTGTGACTTATAAAATCAACTAAGTAAGCTAACACAAGCCAAAATGAAAAGGATAAGTCTCATTTGAAACACTAGTACCTGGATCAATGTGAGATGAGTTGTTATGGTTAAGAAGGAAGGCTCAAAAATCGAAGCATAAGAAAAATTTTGGAGGGTGGTTTTAACTGCGACAACATTAGCGACATAATGGTAGAACTCCAGCCCTTTGTATGGACCTTGTCTCATGCAAAGCGAGTCTAACTCTTCCAAAAGTATTGTTCAGTTATTTGATTATCATAGATTCTCTTTATTAGTGTCACACATACCAAGCCAAAGAAAACTGGATTGTTTCGATTGGGGATGAGGGATATATAGATGCACAAGTAAAATCAATTGTCATAGTTTTAGTTTCATCTCTGATGTTGCTCCATTGCCAACAGGCCTGTATAGTACCGTGGCGGAGTCACTTCAGTAACACAAGCATTACTCCACTGCCAATGAGCCTGGACAGTACCCCAATGAGTTACTTGCTTCACCTCTCTATGCATGAAGCCTTTCTCTTCTTTCATCCTTTATTTCATTTTTTTCATTTTAGATTGTTCAAAGAACTTTGCATAGGCACTTATTTATTTCATGAGGCGAAATAGGGATCCCGACTTATTGAGAGCGAAAGAGGTTTTCCCCTCAGAGAAGGATATTTATATATACCTCCAACATATTTGTTAAAGTTTTCCCCCTCTCCTTACTCTACTTGACTGAGTTGAAATGGGTTAACCAAAAATAGAAAATTGATTCGAGTAGACGATACTAGTTAAAAGTGCAAGCATCGTGATTTCACCATGACTCTCTCTGAAAGGAATGTATTTTCCATCAGGGTATCATAAACACCAATAGTTGATAGCAGTACAAGTTCCTCTTGGACTCCCCCTTGCTTGTCTAAGAAGCCAAACATGGTTTCATGTGAAAACTAACCTACTACTACAACAACAAACAAACAAAGGAAAGAAGTGTAGTGAAAGAAAAACAAAGCAAAGCAAATTAAAAAAACAAACAAGAAAAGAAAAAAACTACTGCTGCTCATAACATAAGCAGAACATAGTCCAACTTACCTAAAATTATACTTCCAATGTAGTCACCGGTGCATTGGCTAGCCCATGTAGGCAAGAGCATGTATATCAAGAGAGATATACAAGCAAACCAACGAAAAAGAAATATAAGACAATACAAACCAAAACCTTTGAATCTTGATTGAACCCACAAAAAAGTAAAAATGAAAAGCACATTAAAGGCACTCTAGGGATGTACCATGGTGTCCTAACACACCGCGAGTTGAAGAGAAGAAGGTACACACTTTCGAACTTGAAAAATGAGCAAACATGAAAAGGAAGAAAATTTCCATTTTTCAATAGCGCTTGTTATGTACGACTCCTCCAATGATTGAGAGATATGATCATGTGATACAGATGGAGGATAAGAAACTGGTAAGATAGATTGATTTTCAACGTGGGAAACAGAGTGATGAGGAGCCTAGAAAAATTCAACACATTTATGATCAGAAGTAGAACTAGCCTCAAGTCTACGAGAACCTGACATAACCATTAGGTCGGGCTGAAGTGCCTCAACAACTTGGGGAGGTTCCAATTCATCAGAAGATGGACCATCAAATATTGTTGGCTTAGAAAGATCAATAGTGGAAGGATCATAATCGTGAGCGGATGAGTGAATGAAAATATAACGGCAGCCATGATCAGAAAGTTAAGGAGCACGAACAATGATATCCTCATGATCTGACGAATAATAAAGAGGGGATGATGGAAAATGAGAAATTTCACCCTCTACGTTCATAGAAAGGTAAGATGAGAGATTGGGAGGATTATGGAAGATAGATTTTTCCTCTGCGCATTCAAATGAAAAACTAGCATTCCACGTGTTTTGCAAATGATCGAAAGTAGTAACATCCGAAAATGAATTTTCACAAGATTGAATAGAAATGACATAATCATGGAAAACTTCAAGATAATGCGAAAGGGGTGCAATCGGATGGAGGTCATCCTTTACCGTATATTCATGTTCAGACTCCCACATATACTCATCAAAAATGATATCGCAAGTTAGTTGTTCAACACCAACTCCATATAGAACTTGATCCTCTTGAAAATCACAAGAGATATTTGAGACAAATGATGACAACATGCCAAAATTTGGAGGATCGGAGGGACCAAAGGATGGAGGATGAGGAGATAACACTTCATGAAAAACATCAGAGTCACAGTCCAACTCTACGCAGAAATTATAAGTGGGGAAATAGGAGATGATGGTAGATCAACAAGTAATTCTCAACTTCTCCCACCTCAACCTACGGAGCTAGAGTTGTTTGATGAGAAGGGGACGGAGGGTCACCTGGGACAACAACCTTATCTGTCTTGGATTCAGAATCTCTAACACTGAGGTATGTTGGGAGAGGTTTGAAAGATTCTAAAGCATGTGGATTTTAAAAAATGTGAATAATGTGTTGAAATATTCCAGTTAAAAATTCCCAATTAACTTCATATTCAGGAAATTCAAAATAGAAATGAATAAAAAGGTCGTGAAAATGAAGATATTCATCAGGTGTTTTTCACAACTTTAAATTTTTCTTAATAAGTTCTTTAGGATCATAGAGAATGAAAGCACGGCATGATTCACCAACAAATTGTTTGAAAGAGTGTATGGAGGTTGTGGGCAATGTGTGACACCATTTCTTTGTGCGCCCTTCGAACGTGAGAGAAAACAACCCACGGGCAACATCCTCAGACTCGATGTCATACCTGTCATAGAAATCAAGAAAATCAATTGCGTGCCTGGGCAAGGTTATTCCACCCTTGTCATTGAACTTAAATTTTACAAGTCATCTAAAACGCTCGTCGGCACTTCCAAATTAGTAGAGTTAGAAAAACATGTCGGGGTTATGATTTGGGATGAAGTCATCAAATGTGTGCAAAAATTAAAAACAAACTTCAAGGGCTTAGTTTTTCATCTATCCCTCCTTCTAGCGCCAAAAATGTTGATGGTGTTGGACCCACCAACATTCAGGGGATCTCCCCTATATGAATTCCAAACTAGACCTCGCACCTTTTGGAGTAGGAGTCTCGGCATTGGGTGGTAATGTTATACCTTGACCGCAGAAACATGTACAGGGAAGTATGATAACTTTGGGTAAGAGCAAGTGTGTGACCCTACGAAGAGTCAAGTGCAATGCATGAAGGTTCCAACACACGAAGGGAAAAGGAAGTGCACCCCTTGGAAGCTTGTAATAGTACACATCTTGAAAGGAAGACATGAACGAAATGAAATCACAAGCTAAAATACAGAATATTCCACAAATTAAAGTGATGAGTTAGTCCAACAACATGCATTCAATAACATTCGTACAGATTCCAACAAAATAGTTCATAATCATATGCGTAAATTAAATAACATACATTGCCAATACAACAAGAATAGTCCTACTATATTAACAACATATGCATGAAAGCGTGTCGGATCTGATTTTCTTATTATAAGGGAAAGTTCCATCCATACATACACCATTGACAACCACTAGCCCTAATAGTGGAACATTACAGTCAAGAACAACTGCTCCTTCACAGAACTCCCAAGATCTTTCTAAGCCTAAGCCTAGCCAAAAGCTAGTTCTATGAGTTATGAGGTTATATTTATAACAAGACAGGGTGACTCTTCAATTCCCCTTTGTGATCTTTGGACTACCCTCATGACTCTTCAACTTCTTTGCAAAATGACACATTACATTACATGGTGATTTTTCATAGTCCAATATTGACACTCGAAATTTCACTTACAACATAATTGCAAATAATATTACATTTTCCACTCATACCCATATAAGATAAAATAGGGTAGAGATAGCCTAACAAGACACAACACTATGATGTTGGAGTTTGGGAGACTTCTAGCTCAGCAACCTCCACATGTTGCTTCTGGATCACATATTGGTGTCAAGCTTGGTACTACATTATGGTGTCCTCAAACTGCTTCACGGTGTCTTGCTAGAACCAAAATCTAGCCTCCATGGCATCCGAATATACTATCTTGGAACTTGTGTCCAATTCATTCTGAAGCATGAGCAGCATTGTCTTGATTTTGACAGGACCACCGATGAACTTCTTCATGTTGTGTGTGTTCAGCTCCAAGTCTTCCCTGGTTACTTCTTGTCTTAGCTGCTCCAAGTACTCTTTGACCTCCTACAGAACTTGGTTCTTAGGTTTAGCTTTGGTGAGGGAACCAATTGATGGGATCGGATGTGTTCTCACCAAGAAATCCAAACTGTTGTACAATCGCATATATGAGGTTTATGTGCTTCCAATGAATGAGACGAGTTGCTTGTTGTTATAAATCAACATTTGAACCTTCGCTTTCTCAAACTCTACCTGTGGCTTCATTTTCTTCACTAATTCAAGTGAGGCCCCTTTGAACTGCATTGTCCACTCTTGTACATAGGTGATGACAACATGTATGTTTCTGAGAGTTTAACAAACTCTTTTCTCTGTTGTTGTAGGCCATGAAAATGGACAATTGCTTTATGCACGGTGACAAACCTATCACAAAGCTTCCGCATAGTTTCTCCAAGAGTTGATACTTTAGCAATTATTTGTTCTCATCTCCCCCAACGTGAAAACTACATTTTTTGTTGTTTCTTGAGGTTGTTCTTCCTCTTGCCTGGCAGCCTACAAGTTCTTTTCTAGATGCTTATTCTCAGCCATTAGATACTGAACATTTGATATTATTTCTCTTGCATATGCCATGCTAGCTTCGGTAGTGGAAATTGGATGATTCATGGTTTCTAACACTATCACCCTTTCTTTGATGAATGCAGGTGATGCGTGATCATCTAGAAAGTGCTTCCTTCATTCTTTTACAATCCTTTTATGGAACTCTTCGAATTATAGATTGTACATATCCATGACTGGATCATCATCAAGGAGAACAAAATCTCATTTCTCACTCGGGGTTGGTTCTGATACTAGAGGTGGTGGATACTGAGGGATGGTTTGTGGTGCTCTTGGCATCAAGTCAACATCTTCATGTTGCGGTTCCTATTCCATCTCCATGTATGTCACTTCAATCAATTGTTCAATCTGTTGAACAAGCTCCTAATCCTGCATCTGTTCGCCTTCCTCCTCAGTTGTTGGTTGTTCCATCTCTTCAACCTATATCAGCATTATTTCCTCCGTCATCACACCTTGCCTTCATTCTTCTTCCCGCTTCCACTTCTATTCTAATTCTCTCCTCCTCAACTCTTGTTCTTCCTTCAGTTTCTTCTCCTTCTCCTGTAGCTTATGTTCTGCTACCCACAACCTCTTCTTTTCTCTCTTACTCTGCTATGCTCTCTTCATTTGTTTCTCCCTCTTTACTTTTGCTTCCAAATTTTCCTTCGTGATAATTGGATTTTCCTTGATTTTACAGCTTTTCTCTCCCTCGGTACTATCAAAAATCTTCCTCTTTCCCTTGCCTTGCATGGGATTGTTGCCTTTTGTTGTTGTTTTTTATTCTTCAGGAACTATTGTTATTTGTGGAGTAGTCTTCAAAGTCCTTGCTATACTAATTAACTCATTGAGTATGGAGGAATGTAGCAGTACCTCCAAGGATCCTCCTATGGCCAATGAAATACCCCGTTGATCCACGAAAAGTAAAACCTCGTATAGTGGTCCTTGCAAATATTGTGGGGATCATATAGATTAAATTCCTTGGTGTCGAACTCAGATTTCACTATGTCCTTAGCCTCAAAATATACAAATTTCAAGTTCATACTCTCCTATAATCTAAACCACAAAGGAAGAGTGGGCCATGGTGCTTTCTTCTTCCTGTGCATTGCTGATGACAACCATTTAGTAAGCTGGTATGATACTTCTTGCATGATCAATTTTTTAGTGGCATACCTTGGTAAGATATGTGGAGGATTCTCTCCACCAAAGACTCTGATGAAGGTGCCACCAGGTGAGGCATACCAATCCACAATGTCTACTATTGCATCCATTACTTCTTGGGACATGCAAGGTGGAACTTGTTAAAATATAATCTTATATAACATGGTGATAAAGTGGTCAATGAGTCATGCCATTAGTCCTCGATAATTGCATTCTGAAAGCAACTTGCAATAGATATTCACGGAAGTCTCTCATCGTTTCCATGTCCAGTTCATGCCAGGGAACTATTATTGTGCACATATTGCATCCAGTGAGTATTCAAATATATAGAACCTTTCTCACTCATCCTTGGGTGATTTTTGAGCCTTAGCTACATGGGACTTCAATTGTTGAACCAACAGATCTGACCAATTGAATGCGTTAGAAAATTATATATTACATAGCAATGGAACACATAAAATATTGCAGAAACACAAACACAGAAAATACATAAAACAAGAGAGACACAGATATACGTGTTTCACCCAATTTGGGCTACGTCCATGGAGAAACAACCAGTGCTTCCTTTTATATTATCCAACAAAATGAAGAGATACAACCTACAACAGATCTGCTGTAATTTCCTCTTCACTCTCACACAGTCTCCTCTCTCTTTCTCACTCAGAATACACATCTACATATCTGCAATACAATTCCCTCATATATAGTGAGGGGTTGCCTTCTAGGGAAAAAAAACCATAAATTAAACATAACTTCTACGTTAGATAATCTTCCTAATGAACAACCCAAATTGACTATGAAATTACAATATTTTACAAGGAAATTTTACATCTATTTTTAGCTCCGAGGGTGCTTCACCTAAACCCCCAGCAGGTGGGGCTCATAAAAATTGCCATCACCCCCCTGGCAGCGAACAAATGGGCAGAGTTTCCACCCCATTACGAACTGGAGTCCAATTCGGCAATACCTCTTAATAAAGAAGATAATCAGGCTCCACACCCAACAATCTCCCACTTGGAGACTGATTATAGCAAATCCATCACTGCTTCATTTGCTGGAAAATGACTCCAATTTGGACCTGAATGTTTCTCATCTTCATCATCATACTTTAAGACTAATTGAAACCAAGCAAAATCTCAGTTTCACCCTGGTTACAAATTTTGTTAACATATCTGCAGGATTCTAACTAGCGTGTATCTTTTCCTGCTTCAACTATCCATCTTCCAACATTGACCATATGAAATGGTACTTGAGTTGTATATGTTTAGTCTTGGAATGAAATGTAGAGTTCTTTGCAAGAAGAATGGCACTCTGGTTGTCACTGTATAACTTTCCCAACTCCTGCTTCTTACCCAAGTCATCTAGAAACATTTGTAACCAAATCATTTCTTTACTAGCCATTGTAGTAGCAACATACTCTGCTTCCATTGTTGAGAGTACAACAACACTCTGCAATTTTGAAACCCAACTGATAGTTGTTCCACCTACAATAAACACATACCCTGTGGTGCTCCTCCTATTATCTCTATCACCTACCATATCTGCATCAACATATTCCTGTAGAGCAATGTTTGAACCACCAAAGTATAATGCTTGATATGTGGTACCTCTTAAATACCAGAGAATCCACTTCACTACCATCCAATTTTCTTTTCCTAGATTGTTGATGTACCTGCATACAACTCCCACTACATGTGCAATATCATGCTGAATGCAAACCATTGCATAGATTAAGCTTCCAATTATTGATGCATATGGAACTTTAGACATATAATCCATCTCTTCCTAAGTCTTGGGACACCTCTCCTTACTTATTTTGAAATGGCTAGCCAAAGGTGTAGTAACTAGTTTTGTGTTCTACATATTAAATCTTTCCAACGCCTTTTGTATCTACTTACTCTGAGACAATGTTAATTTGTGACTTTTCCTATCTATAGTTATTCTCATACTAAGGATTTTTTTGCAGCACCCAAATCCCTCATTGCAAATGATATTTCCAATTTTCTTTTGAGCGCATTTATTTCCTACATGTTAGAACCTGCAACAAGAATTTCTATACAATAACAATATAATATAGTTGCCATCATTTTGCGTTTTGAGATAAACACAATGATCAGAGTGACATATAGTATAGCCTTGTTCAGACATAAACCTGTCAAATTTTAGATACCACTACCTTGGAGCCTGTTTTAAGCCATACAAGCTCTTCGTCAACCTGCAGACTAGTTTCTCCTTCCCTTTGACCTCATATCCTTATAACTGCTGCATCTTGATCTCTTCCTCCAAATCCCCATGGAGAAAGGTATTCTTTACATCTAACTGCTCAATATGACAATCTTTTGTTACTACTAGACTTAAAATAGTTTTGATTGAAGTCATTTTAACAACAAGAGAAAATATTTCATAAAAATTTATACATTCCTTCTGTGCAAACCCCTTCAGCACAAGTCTAGCTTTATACCATTTTCTACCTCCATCTTCTTCCTTCAGCTTGTAAACCCATTTATTCTAAAATTTTGTTTTACCCACATGCAACCTGACTAAGTCCCAACTCTAGTTATGTACCAAGGAGTCTGTCTCTTCTTTCATGGCTAGCTCCCACTTTTTCTTGGTTTCTACATGCACTGCTTCTTCATAGCATTCTGGTTCACCAGAATTAGTCAACAATACATAATATAATGAAGGAGAGTATGGTTCAGGGGTCTACTTATCCCGGTATATCTTCTAACACCACTCTGAGGTGTTTGAGGTGCATGTTGTTGTTGTGGTTGTTGTTGTTGTTCTGATTGTTGATCATTATGATTTTTAGGCACCTTTACTTTTTCTATAATCTCATCATGCACTGTGTATTCTTTGTTTTCTTTTTTTGTTTCTTTTCTTGCATTTAATCCTTATACAAAACCTTTTCATTGAATATGACATCTATGCTCCTAATGATTTTGTGGTTTTCATAATCATATAAGTGATAACCAAAATCATTAACACCATATCCAATAAAGGTACATTTCTTTGATTTTGCTTCAAGCTTTGTTCCAATTTCTTTATTAATGTGGACAAAGGCTTCACAACCAAAAGTCTTTAAAAATGAGTAGCTTATTGTTTTACTTGTCCATGCCTCCTCTGAAATACCTCCATCCAAGGAACTTGAAGGCTCTCTGTTTATTAAATAAACAACAGTCTATATAGCATCTACCCAAAATTGTAAAGGAAATCTTGCACGCAATCTCATGCACCTTGCATGCTCCATGATTGTCCTGCTTATCCTTTCTGACACGTCATTTTCTTGTGGTGTTCCTGGAACTATCTTCTCTCTGCAAATTCCATGCTCTAAACAGTACTTATCAAATTCTTTGTTGCAATATTCACCCCTATTGTCTTATTTGAGACACTTCAACATTTTTCTTGTCTCATTTTCAACCAAATCTTTCCATTTCTTGAAAGTATAAAATACATCAAATTTATTTCAAATATAATAAATCTAAATTTTTTTTGGTTTCATCATCAATAAAAGTAACATAATAGCAAGATCCATCCAAAGATGATACCTAAACATGTCCCCATACATCTGTATGCACAAGCTCTAATTTTTTGCTCTTATTTTCTTTCGCAACTCTGAGGAATCTAACTCTCTTTTCCTTTCCATAAACACAATTTTCTCATAATTCTAAATCAAAATGCTTCAAACTTGGCAACAAATTTCTTGAGTGAAGAATTTGCATCCCCTTCTCACTCATGTGCCCGAGCCTATGAGGCCACAATTCTATATCTTCTCCTATAGAGGTTAAAACATTAACATAATTATAAATACCATTGCATAATTACAATGTACTAACCTTTTCTCCTTTTGCTATTACTAGGGCCTTTAGCGACCTTCCAAGTTTTATCTGTAAAAGTAGTTACATGGCCTTCACCTCCCAATTGTCCTATTGAAATTAAATTTTTATTCAGATCTAGAACATGACTTACCTCCTTCAATAGCCATTCGTTTCCATTCTACTGTTTTATGAAAACTTTACCCATTCCAATGATTTTACAGGGTTTATCATCACCCAAACAAACCTGTCCAAAATCTCCATGAACATAATCATGAAAATGTTTCCTATCAGGTGTGGCATGGAATAAGGCCCCTGAATCTACGACCTATGCATCAATAATAATTTCTAATGAAAGAATCAAAGCATCTTGCAACACATCACCTATCACATTCGCTTCATGATTGTTTTCTTGTTGTGTGTCTCCTTCTTTTCCCTTATGAGATTTACAGTATTTCTTTAGGTGTCCTTTCTTCCTACATTTCCAGCACACTATCCCCAATCTGGACTTGGTTTTTCCTTTCCTTGACTTACTACGATATCTTGGGCTCCTTCTTCTTTACATTTTTCTTCCCCTAGTCTCTGCAGTCAAATCATTTCTTGATGTCTCACTGGAGCTTTTCCTTCACATTTCCTCACTAAGGATTGCACTAACAACATCATCAAACTTTAAAGTACTAGATCCAAAGACGGAGTTACTAATACCCATAACTAAACCATTCCAACTTTCTAGAAATGAGAACAAAAATAGCAGAGCCCTAACTTCATCATCAAAAGTTACCCCTGTGGAACTTAACTGGTTGGTAACTGTATCAATTTCATTTAAATGATCAACAACAGATCCACCTTCTGACATTTTCATATTAAATAAACGCTTCATAAGAAATACCTTACTTGATGACAATGTTTTTTCATATAGTTTGGCCAATTCCGACATTAAACCCTATCTTATCATTTCCTTTGAAATATTAAAGGCTACCGATGCTGCTAGGCACAACCATATTGTTCCAAGTGCCTTTCTGTCGAGAATATCCCATTATGCGTCTATCATAATCATCAGATTCTTTATATTTCCGCTCAATGGTAGGTACAGATCTTTCTGATACATATAATCTTCCATCTGCATCTTCCACAACTCGCAGTTTTGGCCATTAAATGTTTTGACCCTAAACCTACCATCTTCTGCCATTGCTCCCACTTGAACCAAGAACCCTTCTATCCTATGATTTTATCAGCCAAATAGACCTTAAGCTCCGATACCAATTGTTAGAAAATTATATATTACAGAGTAATGGAACACATAAAATATTACAGAAACACAAACATAGAAAATGCATAAAACAAGAGAGACACAGATATATGTGGTTCACCAAATTTGGGCTACATCCACAGAGAAACTTCCTTTTATATTATCCAGCGAAATGAAGAGATACAACCTACAGCAGATCTGTTGTAATTTCCTCTTAGCTCTCACACAATATCCTCCCTCTTTCTCACTCAGAATACACGTCTACATAACCACAATACAATTCCCTCATATATAGTGAGGGGTTGCCTTCTAGGGAAAAAACCCCTAAATTAAACATAACTTCTACCATCTAATCATCTGCTTAATGAATAGCCCAGATTGACTACGAAATTATAAAATTTTACAAGGAAATTTTACATATATTTTTAGCTTCAGGGGCACTACCCCAAACCCCCACCAGGGGGGACACATAAAAATCATCGTCGTCCCTCCCCTTGCAAAGAATAAACGAGTGGGTTGTTGCTCCATTACGAACTGGTGTCCAATGCAGAAATACATCTGAATAAAGAAGATAATCGGGCTCCACACCCAACAGAATGGCCTTCTATCACTCACCAATTGGTCCAATAAGAATTCCCACCCTTCACGAAAGGTTTTTGTGCTCTCTTGACCATATATTCTGCAAGAAAATATTATCAAGAACTAGTAATCCTTCCTGAGGGACTCTGTCTTGTAAACATGGGTGGGTGTTTTTCTAAACTTTAATGGCTATTTCACCTAGCACTTAGCAATATCTCTTGTATTCACATAGGTATGTGTGGCATAGAAGAGTGATTCCATGCACTTTACTGACTTGTGAAAGTGATACATTTGTTGAAAGTATTTTTCCCTGAAGGTGGCAATCTTATGCCCACTTGCAATGCTCAATGCCATATTTTTTTCAACCGTATGTGAGAAAATCCAACTAATAATATATGCACACAGGAAGGCAGGGTATTTGCATGGAACCTTGTATAACCTTGACTTATGGATACTAAGATAGACCTTTCGGTCCTCTAAATCTACCTCAAAGTCTTTTTCAAAAGTGTCTTTGATCTGTTGCCATGTCAATGTTGTTCCCTTCTCAATAAACAATTAAGTATCTACAAACACTAGTAAATCAACTAATGTATGCTCAACTGCTTCCCCAGTACTACTCTCGGTGGTTTCCTTTGATGAAACTCTCTTAGATGCCATGTTAACTATGATTGTTGGAGGGATGCTCAACAATTGCTATACCTATGGGACTGAGAGCACACTTATGGAAAGAAAATGTCAATTTAAAGAAAAACAACTTCAAGGAAATTTCAACAACAAGTAGGGCACTAAATGGGAAGTATTATGCAGTTTTTATTAACAGGGGGGACTGATTGAATATGGGAACTACACACTGCATAGTCCCAACATCCAAGGTGGAAGCTTGATGAGTGGAACTGCGTAATGCATAGTTCAGCCTGGATAAAGGCTTGAGAGAGACTGTCCATTGCACAACCTTAGTGGACAAGCTGAGAAGTTGGCTCTTGGAACTGCACAATGTGTAGTTGGTACCATCTTAGACTGCGCAATTCCATAGGCCAAGCTTGTGGCTTGAGCCTCCAAATTGCAAAGTGTTAGTTGTGAAAAGTGAGATCTGACCAAGGGAAACCCAAATTTGCCAAAGGGAAGTGTGAAAAACTAGCAGATATGACAAATAGTGTGAATTTAAGTGTAGATATAACTAATTTTGGATGAATTCATG
This sequence comes from Pinus taeda, assembly GCA_000404065.3. NCBI lineage: Eukaryota > Viridiplantae > Streptophyta > Pinopsida > Pinales > Pinaceae > Pinus > Pinus taeda. Next base: position 52,400 of record APFE030230116.1, read on the forward strand.
TGAAACAATTGCATCAATTGATTAAACAGAAGGAAAACGAAGTATGTGAGGACAGTCGCCACAATGGCGACCATTGGTGCAACAATAGGAAAACTCATGCGACTCTTGGGAATGAAATCTCTAACTTGAAACAACACTTCAAGTTAAAACTCTAGCAACTGTGCAAAGAAACAAGTGAAACAACACTAACACAAGACAAACAACAAAAAGTGACAAAAAAGCGACAAAAGAAAAACTCACCCAGAAAAGCGACGACGATTGCACCAAAGGCTTCTTGACCTGCTCGAGAATTATATAGCTCCAATATTTAATGTTCAAATGAGACCTAGCAGCATCGATTAAATGGATTTGGACAAATTAGAGTTTATGACACGCGTGCCTAAAATCAAGGAAAAAGCAACACTTGGCAGAAGTTTATAAAAATAGTGCAAGTGCCTCCTTTAGGATGCTAAAAATATATCCCTATTTTTTAGGGATTCTTTTTTCATTTTTTATTCTTTTTTATTTTTCTAGGGAAACTTGCCATGCACACTGTCAAGAAAGATAACACAATTTTTTGATTCAGTCATCGGAGATTCCACAGTAAGAAAATTTTTCTACCAACGTTTCGAATCCCAACTGGGATCCATCATCAGGGCAACTTGAAGCTTGATAGAAGAAGAGCAGCTAATTAGGCTATAAATAGAGATGAGGAAAGCAGAGAGGAGGGTTGGCTCTCAATTATTTGAGAAGTCGGCTGCCTTTTGATACACCAAAGGACCTAAAATATCCCAGGTCAATCCTCTGTGAAGTAATACTTGCACTTGTCTATTCATTTCTTCACTCCTTATTGGAGTCATTCAATAAGGATCTTTATTTGGAAAACTATATCTCAATATTAAATCTATTTGATCTAAAATGCTCCTCTTGGGAGGTAAACATGTTGGCATGTTATCTACAACATTCTCCTCAAATTCTTTCAAAAAATGTTGAATCTTAGGTGGCATGAAACTCCCCTTCCTACTCTCCAATACTCCTATTGGTATTATGGCTAAACAAGCATTTTTCCTTTTCTAATCTCTCAAAAATTCCTTAACTAAGCATATCATAATGCAGTTGCAACTACCAACACTTTTGTTACCACTTCCTTTGAAACAACTATTACTTACTACTCTTAATTTAGTCTCCACCATTTTCCATCTTTCACAAATTCATAAGTGTTTTCCTTTACATCACAGAAAAATTTCAAATATAACAAACATTGTCTTTCAAGCAATACATCACATTCATCCATCTCTATTATATAATAGAATATCTATTCATTGAAATTTTTATTCGAAAAATCAACAAGCATTGTTTAGTCATAGTCACTTGTTGCCCTTTTTGTAGACATGAAACCAAATATGAATTTGGATATGATGTACTTTTTAATTTTAATTTTTCCATTACCTCGATGCACACCATATTTTCTGCATTTCCACCATCCATAATCACATTACAACAGTTATCACAATTTTTATTTTTTTTTCTCTTGGTTTTAAAAATTCTCTTGCTATATTCAAGTTCCAAGGTTTACTCTTCCTTTCAGGTTTACGTAATTCTCTTCTAAACATCAAGCCTCCCCCTAATATTGTTAAATTATTACTATGTTGTTTCCAACAATTGATGCCTCATCTACCTAAGTAACTTGAGTTCTAGCTTCATTCCTTTTACCTATATTTTTCTTCTCTAGCCACTCATATGCCTTGTGACCTTCTACTCCACATTTGTAGCAAGTGATTGCATACTTACCTTTACGTGTTCCAAATCCTTTACCTTCCCTCAACAAGACTTCCTCCTCTTGTATCTTGGTTGTTGTTGGCTTCAACTTCTTTCACAGTGCCTCTTGTAGCACTTTTCCTTCCCTCGCCTATAAGACCTTTACCCATGAATTTTTGTTATGGTCTCCTAGCCAAATTTTATTTAACTTTTGCAGTTGTTTGATAAGTTTCATCTACATTATCTAAGAGATGGTTTTAAAAAATTCTTCAATGTACTCTCAAACAAATGTATTTTTTTTGTCTCCAGTTATATGTCTAACTACATAAAAGTCGTTGGATGTTCTACTCCGACTATTTAATATGCAAGCTAGATTTGATTCTTCAACTTGTCCTGACGATGAACCACACTAGTTGGTTCGAAACGCATCGACAAATGCTCTATCATGTGATTTACGCCGAAATACTTGTCTCATAATACATAAAAGCCATTAGTAATCAACAAGTAGAATTTTTTCCTCGATTTTACTCACCATTTTTCTTGAAGTCTTAATCTTCTCCTATCTTTCTTTTTCTATACAAAATCCCACTAGAGTGCAACATGCCCTTTCAATTTTGTTATTGCAAAATTGAACTCGATTAGGATCTTGAACATTTTCATACTTAAAGTACCTCTTTAGATCCCCTATACAATCAATGAGAGTCTCAACTTTCAAACTACATTTTTAGCAAGGAACATATACACTTGCACTACTTATATCTTTCAAAAAAAAAATCAGACACATTATCAGATCATCGTCGTCATCATTTCACTACTCGATGATTTTGTCTTTTGATTTTGAGTTTTCTTCAACATCCCCTAATATTATATTCCCTAATTCTTCTATCCTCCTCAATTTCTCCAACAATTTATCTGTCACACCTCCTTGAATTACTCCTCTTTGTGGCATCGTTATCCAAAGTTTATTGCCCTTGGAAAAATCTGGGCAGATCAACCCCGAAGAGAATATTTTAAAGCCCGTTGGCCAGACTAGCAGGGCCTAACCCCAAGGGCATAGAGGATAATTGACCCTGTGACCTCCCGATTGGCGAGGTACTAAAAAATGGGGACTCGACTAGTTGAGCTAACCCTTTGGGTTGTCATTATCCAAAGTTGTTTAATAATATTCAATCAAATTAATTTCCATAGGCCTTACTTTTAGGCTTTGTTTCTTACTTCCTTACACAACCACATTATATAATAGAACACTATCAGGAAACCAATCCTCAAGAGCTTAACCAACTTTTGTACCACTTGACATAGTAACACATTAGACCCTATCACCTAAAATCATAATAAACCAATGCTTTTAAAAATAGAATTCACTGTTACCATTTTTATATTGTTTATAAGAGTTAAAATAAGACTTATACAGTGAGTAACTAATAGTGAAATAATTCAGATAAGAAACAACAACAACATACCATTAAAAAAGAAACAACAACAACATAATCAAAGTTGAAGGTTTCATTAAATTAAGCATGAAAATAATCCATGTATTATTTTTATAGCCTAAGGATCTTAATCCTTTGATTCATTTCAACTCATATGTACTACTATGAAATTTTAAATCATTTTACTTGAATGGCTAAAAATTTGAGAAGATTCCCCTTATCCAACATTATGGAATCAACATGATGGTATTCATCTTCCTTATGGAATCAACATTATGGAATTAACATTTTAAAGTTGTGTCCTTCCATTCAACTACTTTTTTTCTTTTAACTTCATGCCCTTTGTGCATTGTTATAGAAAAAGTAATCAAACCATTTTATGCTTTTCTTCAACCCCTCTTCAAGCTTCCATCCATCGTTTCATTTTTTGTTGGAAGAAAAAATGGTTTTTTGTTTTTTTTAACCTCTCAACTTCCTCATGGCATCCCTTCATATCTCTCCACATTGAGAGTTCACCTTCATTCAACCTAATCCTAAATTTCCTTTTCAACCTATCCTAAAATTGCCTCATACCATGTGGCTTTGATTTGTAGTGAATGGATTTTGCAGAAAATGTTCTTATCTAGAAAACGTCTTCTACAAGAAACGCCAACCCTCATGCTACCTACAAAAGAAAAATTTAGTGTTGTTGATTGCCCAAAGACAAGGATACTCGTGTATAACTTATAATATACAAATAAAGTATTAGCCTTAACAACTACCTAAAAGGTAGGCATCATCTTCTCTTCACACAAAATAGAGTTTCTAGCTATCCATGTTCCCCATTTAACATTTTATAGCTTTACAATAAGGCTAAAAGTATGGAAATAAATGAGAATAATTCTATATTTTATACAAATTATTTGGAAGGTATTCAAGGTTTGAGTATTAATGGACATTTTCCTTCTCAACACTTAGACTTGTTAGAGGGCATTAAATATATATGGGATTTACTCTAGAGAATAATTGTTATGGAAAGGTATATTGGAATTGGTTGTTTTCAGAATTTGAAAAATCCATCACTGTTTGGTGCAATAGGTGGCTCTCTAAGGGAAGTAGATTAGCTTTGATAAAATTAGTACTATAAATTATTCTAGGTGCTAAAAGCTATTCTAGTATACTATCACCCCTTAACTCGCATACCCAAAGGTATCCTTGAAAAAATCAAAAGATTTTTTTTTTTTTTTTTATGTGGAAAAGGAGTAGTAACTATAAAGAATTCATTTAGTTAAGTAGAAAAGAATGGAAACTCCAAAATATATAGGGGGGATGCGAGCTAAAGAACATGCATTTATCTAGTAAAGATTTGGTTGCAAAATAATTTTGAAATGTCATCACAAAGGGGAGCTTGTGTAAAAGGATCCTTATATAGAAATACATTGTTCTAGAAACTCTCTTAGATTTCTTTAGAAAGGAAACGAAGAGAGTAGTGGATGTATCCTACTAATGGAAGGTAGTGGCACTAGCCCTCTTAATCATAGCCTCTTATGTGGCATTAAGAGTGGGAGATGGATGAAAAGTTAGAGTGTGGTAAAATCCAATAATCTGGTGTGGTAGAGACATATTCCTCCTTGGGAAATCTTAAAACACCTATAAGTGATTGGCAGATGTCTACTTAATTTGTTCAATAACCCATATGACACATTCATGTGGTCTCAAGGCTAGAGAAAGGCATTTTATCTTGGACTAGAAGTAAACTTGGTTGAAAGGTGGGGTCACTTGTCAGTAGAAATCAAGATATCACATATAAGATTGAATAATTCCCCATATAATTAATCTAGGCTCTAAATGGAGCAAGGGGAAATTATACCCCTATTCTTGGATAGTCAATGCTTTTTTGGACGGGGGCTAGGTGATGACAAATGGTGGTGGCAAAAGACTTGGGAAGTTAAGGCCCCTTTTAGCGGTCAGGAAAGAAGAACTAGAAAACTATGGAATCGATCATTTTCAAAGTATCTCATAAAGTGGAAGAACTTACCTGTTGAATATTCCACATGGGAGGATGAGAATTTTATACAGAAGCATCCATAACTACTCAAGTGTTGAGGATAACACTTTTTTGAAGGAGAGGGGCATGTTAGGTTCCTATAATAATAGTGTAGTCCCCTTATTGTTATTGTTAAAGTAGCCCCCATGTTGTTATTGTTGTGCCCCATAGAAGCCCACTATTATTATTGTTGTGCCCTTACATTATTATTTTTATGTAGGCTCTAATTATATTATGACCCCTTGGACTCCTATATATAGAAAGGAGGTCTTATCATTTGTAGCATTCAATAATTGTTCATTTATGTAATGTAAAGGATGTTTCCCCCTCAAAGAGGATAATTTTTAAGTCGTTAATATATCCTTTCTTCTATTTTGTGAGCTGGTTGCATAACATTTTGTATCAGAGCTTTGGATTCTAGGGTTTTGCTGCAATAAACAGATCATCTTGGAATTTTCAATATAATTTATTTTTTCTAAGGTTCAGAATCTTAGATTTTGACCACATGGATTTGAAATCTTGATTAACTTGCTGTAAAAATTTCAGACCTTGGTTCTCTATATTTTTTGAGATAGAGTTTGAATAAGTTAGGGTTTTCGCATGCTCCATAATTCAGTCTCAAATAGGTGACCTTGGGAAAATAGTCATAACTTCCTCTACGATCATCAGATTTGAGTTTAGTAAAACTTTACCAAATTTGAACATATTGTAGTATTTCTTGTATCATTTTCAGGGCCGAAGGTCAAAACTGTGACATGTGGCACTCTGTACAAGTTCACTCTACTAAACTAGTCCATAATCAGGTCATCGTGGGATATTGGGCATAACTTTATCTTTAAGAATAAAAATTTGGCATGACTTATCACATCAGAAAGACGACTCATAGCAATACAATAAGGCCAAATTTCAGATCTTGGAGAGCCGAAATTACAAAGATACAATAGTTCCAATATCTAGCTCCAAAAAACAAGGAAAAAAATGTGTGTATGTTTTTTTAGTTTACATTAATTTTGTTTGAAAAATCAGTTTGAAGTGATTCAAGGGGCATAGTGAAGCATATATATCATTTTTTATTACAAAATTCCTCAAAACAAAAAATGGACACACCTAGTAAGCCACCAAAAATCTCTTCTATGATGCATGAAAAAGAGGAAGAAATGCAGCATGATATATCAAATTTATGAAACCAAGTGCAACAAATTTCATTATCGCAAAGAGTAACCAAAAATGAACTGGAAACTAAGATGGATAGTTTAGAGAAAAAAAAATTAAAGGAAAAATGGAAGGTTTGAAGGATGATTTAAAATCAGACATGCAAGCCATGATGGATGGTTTGAAGAATGGTTTAAAGCAAACATGGAAAGTTTGAAGGAAGGTTTGACAAAATTGTTAGATAAAATGCTTCCTGATGGTGACAAGGTACTCCATGAAAATCATAATGAGGAAAAAAGGAACATAAATTATGATTTTAGAGACTCCAATGTATGGTTTAAGAACCACCACATTCAAAAGATAGATATGAGGAAGTTTGATGGCAAGGATATAGTAACATGGATACTACAAATCGAGCAATATTTTGATCTACATGATATGCAACATACACAAAAGTTATGCATTACAACTTTATATTTAGAACCCAATCAATTTGTATGGTATCGATGGATTTTTTCTCGTAAACCAATTTCCACTTGGTCATTTTTTACGAAGGAAGTGAGAGCATATTATGAGGATACAAAGAGAAACACCTTCTTTAGCCAATTGATAAATCTCAAAAAAAAGGGTTCAATGGCGGAACACATTGAGGACTTCCAAAAATTGAATATCAGGGTAACTGATATTCCAGAGGAACATAGGTTTGATGCCTTCATAGGGACTTTAAAAGAGAACATCCAACATGAGGTTCACATTTAGGAACCTGATTCATTGGAGAAGGCATTCAAGGTGGCAAGAAAAGTTTAAATCAAAATAATGGAAACAAGAAAGTCTGCCACTCACAACTATAAATATGCAAGTGTTTCTTCTCCTAGCCTTCCACAACCTACAAGTTTGATGCCACAAAAATTGGAGGAAAAAAGAGTAAAAAGGATTTGTTATAGTTGTCATAAAAAATACACTAAAGGTCATAAGTGTGTTGAGAATAAATTATTCTACATAGACTGTGAAGAGGAGGAAGTAAAGGAACAAGAAACATCAAAAGAGGAGGATATACACCATGAACCAACCTCTGATAAAAAATAAATGAATCCAACCATATCTTGCAATGCATTGGCTAGAATTACCACTCCTCAAACACTCAATATAGAAGGATATATCAAGAAGAAAAAGGTAATAATGTTGATTGATGTAGGTAGTACTCATAATTTTATTCATTGTAAGATAGCCAAGGAATTGAATTGTTTCCTATATCCAGCACCAGAGTATCAAGTGATGGTTGCAAATGGAGGAAATATAAATTTCTCTGGAAAGTGCCATAATATTAAGCTAACCATGGGGGAATATGTATTGAATAATTCAATTCTTTCCATTCCAATGGGTGGTGTTGATGTTGTACTATGATTCCAATGGTTAAAATATTTGTGGACAATAGCTTATAAATTTCAAGAACTTATCTTGAAATTTTTTTGAGAAGGAAAGGAATTTGAATTAAGGGGTATCACATGGAAACCAGGAAATATAATCATCTCTAATGGCATGACAAATCTTCTAAAGAAATAACAACGGGACGTAATTGCATAATTATGCTCACTAGAGATTCAAACATTGAAATCATCTATTTCTCTGAATCTCCAAAAATCCTTGGAAAATCATTCTAAGGTATTTGAGACGCTGAAAGGCCTCCCACCCATTTGTGATCATGATCATTCTATTCATTTGATTCCAAGAAGTGTTCCTCCAAACATCAAGCCTTACAGATATCCTTGTGCCCAAAAGAGTGAAATTGAACATATGGTTGCAGAAATGGCAGAGACCAATATAATTCAACCTAGTCAAAGTTCTTTCTCTTCTCCAGTAGTATTGGTGCACAAGAACGATGGATCATGGTGTATGTGTCTAGATTATAGAGTACTCAATAAGCTCATTATTAAAGATAAATTTCCCATTCTTTCCATTGATGAATTTTAGATGAATTACATGGAGCAATTTACTTCACTAAGTTGGATCTTTGTTCAATATATCATCAAATTAGAATGAAGATTGAAGAAATTATGAAAATAACATTCAGAAATCATGAGGTTCATTATGATTTTTTTGTCATACCTTTTGGCCTTAGTCGTGCACCTTCCACATTTCAAGGTTTGATGAATTCTATTTTTGAACCATTCCTTAGAAAACTTTTGTTAGTATTTTTTCATGATACACTAATATACAACCAATATTGGAATGTTCAACATGTTGACATGGTGCTCAAACTATTGGAGGAGAAACAATTATAAGCAGAAAACCTCCAATTGTTTCTTTGGAGTGCAGGAGGTGGAATATTTGGGTGATATTGTATCTCATGACGGTGTTAAGGTAGACGTTAACAAAATTAAAGCCATGAAGAAATGGAAAATCCCCATAACCATAAAGCTTCTTCGAGGATTTCTCGGGTTGATAGGATATTATTGCAAGTTTGTTAAGAATTATGGGAGAATAGTAACACCTCTAACAACATTACTGAAGAAAGATGCACTTTCTTGGACTCCAGAAGCAACTAAGGCCTTTGAACATCTTAAAGAGGAAATGTGCCAAGCACCGATCTTAGCTACACCAAACTTCACAAAAACCTTTATTCTAGAATCTGATGCCTCGAGAAATGGAATTGGTGTTGTTTTAATGCAAGAAGGAAGACCCATTACTTTTGAAAGTCGTCCAATAAAAGGAAAGTATTTACACAAACCTATATATGAGAAGGAAATGTTAGCAATACTACATGCACTAAAGCAATGGCGATATTACATAATGGGAAGACACTTTAAGGTAAAAACATATCATGATAGTCCTAAATACATTTTGGAACAAAGATTATCTTCAAAAGAGCACTAAAAATGGGTCACAAAGATGTTGGGTTATGACTTTGAAATCATCTACAAAAAAGGGAAGCAAAATGTTGTTGAAGATGCACTCTCAAGAAAGGATGAGGATGTGGAAAATTTCTTTGTGCCATTTCTATTCTCCAACCTAATTGGATAACCAAAGCAAGGGATGAATAGAATAATGATGAAGAGGTGTGGACACTCATTCAAAAGTTGTAGCAAGACCCTAGTACATATGATACATTAGCTGGAAAATTTATTCATTATGGTACAAATATCACTTATATCTTGGTAAGAATTCCAAACTCAAGCAAAATATTCTTTTGGAATTGCACACCTCCCCCTTAGAAGGGAACTTAGGATCTTTAAAAACTTATCATGGTATCTAGAAGGAATTTTTTTTGGGAGGACCTTAAATCTGATACTCAGAATTTTGTAGCAGAATTTTTCGTTTGCCAACAAAATAAAGTTCATACAATTAAGACCCTGGGTTTGTGACAACCTTTAGCCATTTCAAGTTAATGTTGGGAGAAGGTCTCAATGGATTTTATCACAGGTTTACCCAAGTCTAAAGGAAAGAGTGTCATCATGGTGGTATTTGATAGCTTTACCAAGTATGCACATTTGTGTGCATTGTCTCATAGTTTTAAATCCAATACATTTTATACTGCATTTATGGAAACAATTTAAAATCTACATGGAAACCAAAGATTATTCTTAGTGATAAGGATCCCATTTTCACTGGAAATGTTCGGACGGAATTATTTTCTTGTCTTGGTACTCAATTATCTCATAGCTCATCTTATCATCCTCAATCTGACAGGAAAACTGAGATAGTGAACAAATCTTTGGAAGGATATATTCATATTTGATAAATAAACATAATGGGTCAAGTGGTTACCTCTGGATGAATGGTGGTATAACACTTCCTTCCATACTGCAGCAAAATTAACCCCATTTATGGCACATTATGGATATCACCCACTGTTCATCACATCATATTTAAGAGAAAATTCTAAGGTTCAAGCAGTGGAAGATCACATTGAGCATCAACAAAAAGTTCTCCAACTCTTAAAGAATAACCTCGCTCTGGAGCAAAATAGAATGAAACAACAAGCATATAAGCATCATAGTGAAAGAAGTTTTGATGTAGTCAACTCGGTATTTTTACGGCTACAACCATACAAACAAATGTCCCTCAAGCAAGCTAAGAAGGATAATAAATTATCACCCAAGTACTATGGTCCTTACAAGGTGTTGCAAAAGATTGGTACTATGGCTTACAAATTGGAGTTGCCTGCATCTTCTCAAGTACACCTAGCTTAGCATTTTTCATGCTTAAAAAAGTTTATCGGTGAAAAGCTCCCAGTTCAAACAATATTTCCAAAAATTGGCGAAGAAGGAAAAATCATATTGGAGCCTGAAGAGGTTAGGAAACAAGAACCCGACAATTACGAAATCAATTATTTTCAGAGTATCTCATTAAGTGGAAGAACTTACCATTAAATGTGGATATTCCACATGGGAGGATGAGAATTTTATACAGAAGCATCCAAAACTACTCAAGCATTAAGGACACCATTTTTTGAAGGAGAGGGGCATGTTAGGTCTCTATAATAATAGTGTAGTCCCCTTACTGTTATTGTTAATGTAGCCCCATGTTGTTATTTTTGTGCCCCATAGATGCCCACTATTTTTATTGTTGTTCCCTTACATTATTATTGTTATGTAGGCCCTGATTATATTGTGACCCATTAGACTCATATATATAGAAAGGAGGTCATGTCATTTGTATCTTTTAATAATTGTTCATTTATGTAATGTAAAGGAGGTTTCCCCATCGAAGAGGATAATTTGTAAGTCGTTGATCTATCTTTTCTTCTGTTTTGTGAGTTGGTTGCATGACAATGGCTCACGTTGAACAATAAAGTTATAACATGTGAATCCTTCCAAAAACGAAATAGATTAGGTCCAATTATTTGCTTACTTTGCATGTGTAGTGAGGAAAGCACTTCACATTGTTTCATACATTGTATTTTTTTCTTAGAAAGTTTAGTTTGAGGTTTGAGATGTTTTGGGTATCACAAGCCTTTGAAAATATGAATCTAAATTAACATGTCTTAATGCTTAGTTTACTTGGTAAGATCTAAAATTTTAGTGATTTACTATTTGATGAGAAATCCAAATTTAGATGGATGGCAATATCATTACATACCACTAAAACCATTATATAAATTAAACTATCTTATATGCTTATGTAAAAACATATTTGTGACATAAAAAATAAAATGTTTTATATAACGTCATAAGGGGGTAGCACAATTGGTGATTGAATTAATGTGAAATCTGTGAAAATTGAGAGATCTAAGTTTCAAATCCCCCTGGTTTGGACTCAGTCTATGGAGAGGAGGGCAGGTCATACACCCCCAGATGTTTACTATTAACTATATGTCAAGCGGGTTGTTGGGTTCCTCTGGGATACAAAAAAAAAAAAAAGTGGTTTATATAAAATATCCTAGTTATAGACATATTAATCACATAATTAGAGCTTTGAATAAGGAAATAATGATTCATCATTATAAAAATACCCCATCACATCCTTAGGTTAAATGAACAATGGAGCTTTTAGTAAGATTCTAGAAAATGCATTGACAACAAATTGTACTATGGACTATGATGATCGGGATGTGTGTTCTTAGTGTTTTACGGGCATATAAAACTACAAGTTAAAGGTTGACAAAGAATTTTTTGTCCCAGTTGATATGTGGAAAGGAAGTATTGATACCTTTCAAGTTTGTTTTTCCTAGTGTGTGCATTGCAATAGCCACAAAAAGTTCTGATGATGAGCCTCTTAAGAGAAGGGAGAAAGTCCTTAGGGAGTTAGAAAAATAATTAAGTCATCACAGGGTTCCACTCAAAGGTGGAGTAACAAAGATAAAAGACTTACCATGAACATGACGTTTGTGCTAAGGTAATGGAACTTAGATCCCTTTTTTTATGACAATAAAATTTTAAAGAATTTAGGGAAGTTGAGGATGATATGGCTTGGAATATTTTGTATAGAATACATTTTAAAAACTGGGGTAGTGAAGTTGACCAAATTAGATGGTCAATCTATGAAAGGTTTGGTAAGTGTTAGTCAGTTGAAGCCCTATGACATCATGTTAGGGGCCCAGTGAATGCCTAGGTAAGTTATATAGATGTACCATAGTAGGAATAGAATGTGATAGAATGAGTAATAGTTCAAAGGTTTTTTACGGTTACAAGGTAGTTAGGGTTTGAACTAAGAAGGTTACTGGCATGTCGACATTACATATTAGTTATTGATTACTCTTAGATAGATGTAAAAATAGTAAATTGAATGAAAAAGCACCAATTAGATGTTTATATTGATGTGATTTGTGGTATAATAAAAAGAAAGACTGAAATGATGGTATATGCCAATAATTGCAAGAAACTTTCAAAGTTAGCATGAGAAAAATACAACAAAAGGAAATAATAGTCATATTTTAGATCACCCATAGTGAGCACAAATCAAATGTTCATCTTGGTAAGACAAGTTGATGGTGTAGTAATGATTAGGTCCATTCCTGTCATTTATATAAGTTTGAAGGAATGTGTTGGGGATTGTATTGTTCTCTCTAAAATTGCATTAGAGAATTACAAATATATCAAAAGTATGCTTGAGGAGTGACACCAAGGAGATTTCATCCAAATGGAAGGATCAACACAAGCAAAGGGCACACAAAGAAGCAAATATGGGTGTGTTCGAGTTACATGAGAAGGTAGAAATTGTTGAACCATTACTAAGGAAAGTTAGAACTATAGTTTTTATTGGCTTTGATCTAGATGATGAGACTTAGTTTCCAAAGTTATAACCTGAACATGTCTAAAAATATAAGCACTATTGAATTGAAATGTGAAAGTAGAGCCAAAATAGTAGGTGAAGAAATTGTACAAATAGGTTATTATGACTCTATTGCATGCACCATGTTTTGGATGTAGAACATCAATTACTTGTTTGTGAGGTTTCTACTTAGTAGGATGCATGGAGGATATTGTGTCCTTATCATTAATGCGTAGTTGAGCTATATGTTTTGCATAAAGTAGCAAGATTACCTTGACTATGATAAGATGTTGTTAAGGCGATGATGGCCTAAAATATCATGATTAAGGATATATACCATAATTATGACACAAATAGATGTTCTTACCCTAAATTCAAGTTTTTCACTCAACTTTTGTCTTCCAAATCAATCTATAAGTGTAGGAAGGACGAATGACCTCTTGGGATAGTGCATGTATTTGATAGATTCACTTAAGGAATCAAGATGGCATAAGAGCTATATCTTGAGAATTAGTTTATACAATATTGTTTGGATGCACAATAGTTGGTCACGTAGTTTAACTATAGTCAGGCTATGTTTCTTTTGGCCATGATTTCCTAGAAAGCACTAGAGGGGGAACTTATGTCATAGACATCATGAATTCCTTCCTAGTGCCCAAGGTTAATGGATGATATTTAACTAAGGAGAAAAAACAACAAATAGGCATAAACTTGGTGTTTCAACACTAGTACATTATAGAGATATAAGAAATCATTAAATCATATTGAATTCCATGGAATCTTGTAGATAAATATGATGATTTTATTTGTTTTTAGATTGATACACATAACGTGTTTGTAAAAACATGTGAAAATCCACAAGTACTTGAATAAGTACTACCCTTTTATATTGTTGTGGAGGATATTCAAAATGTAATCCGCAAAAGCCTAAGCATTTGCATATAGCACCTAGTATAGATGTTGAAATCACAAAAGAAAAATAAGATATATAGAGAAAAAGAAAGAAAAGGGAGGCACATGAATGTCCAGTTATTAGAAGAATGTTCAAATTTTTATATTTTTGATAGAAATAAGGAAACAAAGAGAGCAAGAGAAAGTTAAACTAACTAAACAAAAGGAGAAATAAGTAGAATACGCTGCAAGACATCCTAAGAAGAAGTGGATGAATATAGGAGTTATTACTTCATCACAATCTATAGACATTCCAGGGGGAGGCGGGGGGATTTGATGAGATAGCATAGTTCGACTTCAAGACTTCAAAATTTAGTCTATATAGAGAGCTAGTGCAAGCCACTTGTAGAAAAGCTACTAGACACACAATCAACAACATCTCCATAGTTGTAACAAGAGGAAGCAAAAGACTAGGGATTAATTCACTATTCATTATAGTAGTAAAGAGAAAATGCCTTTGTTAAATCCCCTTTGATCAAGAAAGTATAGAATATTGTTAACCATATACATTCACACTTGGAGGTGCGATAAATCTTTTACAATGATTATTTCCAATAAGTATAGGATCTACACCTAGTTTTACAAATCGAAAACACCATAGAGGAATCAATTTCTCTATACTTGGAACAAAGTGACATTGTACTAGAGACATGACATCATATGTTAACTCTTATCCTTGGTAAGAAGCTACTTCATGGTCCATGGGTTAAACGAATAGTGTCACAAATACATCCTTTGGCCCCTGCAACACATGAGGCTTTCACATTTAGTGAAAGCCCTTGGTAGATCCTACATATAGAACTTGGAATTTTCATTATTTAATTCAAAGATGTTTTTATCCATAAGAATCAAGTGCTTAGAAACGCATATCAATAGATTATAAGGAGATATTTAAAAATGGTTGTTGAGCATGGATCATTAAGTAGTGTGTCTAACGACATGTATTATTTGGTTCCAACTATATCCATAAGTAGTTAAAAAAAAAATAATAATAAATAAATAAAACCCTAAAAACTTAGAATTACAAGAAAAGACTAAAGTAGTGCCCACTCTTGAAAATGACTTGCTTCAGGAGGTGAATACTAGGGTGGATAAATATTTGAGTCTAGAAAACTCTAGCTTTCAACTTTGATACATATTTAGAATGCTCCCAAGATGTGTGTTAAATACGAATAGGTTCATGAATGGAAAGTTCAAATTTAAGTAAGACAACAGGCTACTCATGAGTTGCTAGTGATTATAGTGCAAAAAAGTCATGACTAAGTTGTCTACTTTGACAAATCAAATTGCTTCAAAGTGCTCTTGGTAGTAGGAACCCACTAGAAAATTAGCACCATTTAAAGAGCATACAGAGTGAAAAATATTTAGGACTCATGGATGTTCAAATGAAGAAAATGAATGAGATTCAATTATGCAATAAGGTGAAGCTTGAGAAAAGACATGAGTTAGAGACAATTTTGACAACATATGACAATTTGATCAAAGAGTTTCATTGAGATTTTAGATCAATGGAAGTAGGAGCTTCCCTGTGTGGCTTCTATATTACAAAGATAGGATATATTGTCTCAAGGGTGCATATCATAGTATTGAGGCCTTATTGACACCTTTTTTGCACTCTCAAAGACCTAGTGCATAGTTTAGGTAAGTGCATCCTACTTTAGTATGCACACTATATTTTGAGTTGTGTGCCCCTTTTCTGCCTACAAATTGAAGTTATAATTGTACTTACAGTTTTAACACTAGCCTATTCTTGAGCTAGAAAAAAAAAATTCGAGGTTGTTAGGGTTGTAATTACATTGTAACTAAATTGGTAAGTATTTTAAGGAATGTACATTAAATGTTGTACAAGTTTATATCATGTTTTCTTAATAATGAGTTATTTTATGGTAATGCCCATTAGCATCTTAGATGATACCTTATTCATAATTGAATATTGAATATGTTGGTGTTTATGTGTTTATTTTTGGTCTCTAAGTTTAAAACCCTAGGTCTAGAATTATCACCAACACACAACTAGAAACTTTTAATGAGACATGTCATGTTAGAAAATTATATATTACAGGGCAATGGAATAGATAATTTATTATAGAAATATACATAGAGAAAACACATAAAAAAGGAGAGACACAAATATATGTGGTTCACCCATTTTGGGCTACGTCCACGGAGAAACAACCAGTCCTTCCTTTTATATTATCTAGCAAAATGAAGAGATACAACCTATAGTAGATCCGTTACAATTCCCTCTTCACTCTCACACAATCTCTTCTCCCTTTCTCGCTCAGAATGCACCTCTACATAGCCGCAATACAATTCCCTCATATATAGCGAGGGCTTGCCTTTTAGGGGAAAAAACCCTAAATTAAACATAACTTCTACCGTCAGATTTTTGCCTAATGAACAACCCAGATTGACTACCAAATTACAACATTTTACAAGGCAATTTTACATCTATTTTTAGCTTTGGAGGCGCTGCCCCCAATCCCCCACCAGGTGGGGGCTCTAAAGAATCATCATCGCCCCCCCTAGACCCCCTTGGTGGCGTGCATAAACGGGTGGCATTGCCACCCCATTACGAACTGGGGTCCAATGCAGCGATACCTTTGAATAAGGAAGATAATTATGCTCCACATCCAACATGTTAGGATTGATTGTTATTTGGTTTCCCCATGAATTATGAGATTAAGACACATCCATGAACCTATGTTCAAGCTTTCCAAAAAAGACAAATTTGAACATATTGGCATTCAAGGAAATATTTGTGTATCTCTCTCCAAGTCCATAAATGCTTCCAAATATTATTTTCACAAATTCATTTTATTTTTGGTTCAATCACTTAATTTCCTACTTGAGCTTCCAATTATTGCAATATTATTCATAGCAGTAACACATATTTCATCTCTAACATTAATTAATTGAATTGGCATTTTTCATAGTGTTTTTACTTTTCCTAGGTAAAAAGGATTTTTACCATAGGAAAAGGGGTTCTTATGGAAATGAATGATTATGAACTGAATGGAGGGGAAATTAGTAAATATATGAATGAATGGAGATGAATGGGAAGTTAATTACTTGATCGAGTAGACCTTCATTTTCCTTGTTATATTTGCCTCCTGGACACAGAAACATTATAAATGTACATTTTGTCCAATCAACCATTAAACTTCTGCAACCTTTCTCTACTTACCCTTTGCTTATCCTATCATTTTTTCTTCATTTAATGGGTGCATTTAAGCTAGAAAACCCTTATCCTTTCTTCTTATTTAACAAAAACAAACTATCTAAATCTATCCTTATAATCTCCAAGGGCTAAGATTAAATTGATGAACACCTTATTATTCTCTACCTTACTATTGATCTGCCAAGGTTAAACACTTTGGCCATATCTATATTCTCTAACTATAACTTCAAATTTAAAGCATGAAACATTCAAGATTAAACAGTTTAACTGTCATGGGTTATGGCATTTAGACCAGCTGCACACAAACATTATTTTGCAGGAACAAAGTAGTGGCATTTAGACTTGCTCACTTTCAGAGTTTATTTGTTTTCTTTCTACCTAACATTTTTTTTTTTTTTACTTTATTTTTTAGAGCAACTAACCTAACATTTTCTTTGATATGGACATCATCATCAAAATATTTTTTAAACTAACATTTTATTCACTATTGTTATGTCCATATCCTAACTTAACATTTTTTGAAATATTCTATCTAATCAAAACCAAAAAATGCTACAATAGCCTTCACGGGTTTATTTCCATCTACCATATTTTTCATTGGATGATGCAGGGTTTTAAGCTCCCTAAAAGACAACTTTCTATGTTTTAATATGAAAAACAACCATGACGACTTTTGTGTTACCTACCGCCATGGTCCTAGCATGAACTATAAATTTTCTTGTGACCCTATGGGGAATTTAGTGTGTTCAAGTTAAAGTTGTTTTTAGAAAGGCTTTGCTTCACTCAAGGTGTGAAACAAAATATAAGCTAAAATAAATTAGGTATAAGTATTCGAGAAAGAGGATACCCTTTATATAAAGCTTATGTGAGCTTAATTTGTGGGGTGAATGTGTGTAAAATTGTGAGCATACAAAATGTGAATTGATGTGGATATGCAGTGATCATTTACAATTTCCTTAGTTAAACTATGTGATGTTTGTTCCTTGCAAGAAAAGAAATGATGTGTGGATGATGTGCCACTTACTTCTTTCATAATTATACTTTATGAGCATATGTTTGTGTGCAAAATTTTGAAATAAAATATAATTAATTACTCTACTAGTAATGGTTAGTAAAGCAAATTTGTTACTAGTGATGGTGTGTGCAAGGTGAATCTAGTGCATATACAAAGTGTTTGAGTTATAAGTATGTGGTATGTGGTTTATGATCCCTTAATACAATTCCCCTAATTACACTATGTGATGTTTGTTCGTTGAAAGAAAAGAAATGATGTGTGGATGATGGACCGCTTGCTTCTTTCCTAATTATACTATGTCAGAATATGTTTGTGTGCAAATTTTCAAAGTAAACTATAAGCTCCAATTACTCTACTTGTAATGATTAGTAAAGCGAATTGGTTAGTAGTGATGGTGTGTGCAAGGAACTTAGTGCACATACAAAGTGTTTAAATTACAAGCATGTGGATATGTGGTTCATGATCCTTTAATACAATTCCCCTAATTACAATATATGACGTTTGTTTCTTGTAAGTAAAGAAAATATGTGTGGATAATGGGTCAATTACTTTTTTAAATTATGCTATATGTGAGCATAATATAGGGAGATGAAAAATTAGTGTTTTGGGAAACATTATATTTCCATTACCAACTAAATTGAATTACGTAACTTGATTTAATTAAATAACTAAAATTTGTTGTTTATGCATAAATCATGATTTAACTTCAAGCGATGCCACAATTGAGAACACCCAATAGAGGAACCCCCATGTAAAGTGTTGGGATAGGGTTCCCTAAGGGAAATTTTGGGGCAAAAGCCTAATTTTTGGCGCTAAAAGCCCAAGCTTTTGTATGTAAAGTGTAAAGTCTCCACAAGTTGTGGTTGTGGAGCACGCAAATGTAAAGTGTCATAAAGGGATTTTCCCATCTTTTATGTAAGTTGTGTCGGCTTGTATAGACCTACCCATGGTCCGCGAACCATGGGATTGTATCAAAAGGAGAGTCTTAGAGAGTCTAAGAAAATAGAAGAGAAGTTCATAGTTGATGTAATGGGTCGGTAGAAGTGATGAGCGAAGAGTCTTAGAGTGGAAGAGAGGCTCTGCAACTATGTGCGCAAAGGCATAGAGTAGAGTCTGTAACTGAGTGCATAGACCCCTGCAATTGAGTGTATAGGGTAGTTTGAGTCTGTAAGCAAATATAAAGTATCAAAAAAGAGATTATTCCAAAAATATTTGTGTTTTGCCCATTTACTTCTGTTATGAATGAATGCAATTTTGTTATGATGAATATTGGGTTTACGGTTTAATGTTGTGGTGATGCGTGAATCTATATGTTTTATATAGTTATACGAACGCAACTCATAATATATGTTTACACAAAGAATATCTTAATGCATGTTAAAAAACTATCATATACTTAAGTTGATCTCGGTAAATACAGGAGTAGAAGTAATCTTAGAAGCACACCAATTTAAGGTCCGTGAAACACCGTCATAGACCTTCAGGAAGGTCTAAGAGTTGGTAAAAGGAAGTGATATTGATAAGCCTCGAGAGCTTATTGATCTGTGCAAAGACAGGTTTAGGGCATAAAATGACATCATAACCATCTCTGAATGTGAAAACATGGTTCCAGCATCCCCCCATATTGCTTCGGGTAAGACTTCAGTCCGCGCTCCGCAGATTGTTGCCGAAAGGGCCAGTAGTGTAGGGATTTATTTGGAAAACTTAACGTTGAACCTGGGTCAGGACCCACTAAGCCAACAAATGGTTCCATTGTCGAGACCGGGATCTGCATAAAGAAATGTGTGATGTCGCATCACTAGAATCCAACTAAGAAGGAAATTGAGGATTGTTTGGATAGGAAGATCCACGAATTCGAGGCGCAAGAAAACAAGAACCCGTGATTAACGAAAGAACCATGGTTGGACAGGTATCTGTACACAGAGATACACAAAATTTTCTTCTGTTCCTTCCCAGTTGAATTATACGAGTGGATCTCTAAATTAGCAGACGTCCAAGGAAGGTGGAGGCTTGACGATCCGATAGTGTGGACCTCAAAGTTAGTGCAGAGATTGGAAGCCTCTGAAGATAAGATCACACGCATTGTCGATCACTGACTTGATCATATAATAGGAGGATTTGTGAGAGAAATCACAATCAATACCTCAATTAGCTATAGTGAAGCAGAACAAGGCTTCTTCAAAGGACTGCGAGGTAAGTATTTAAGATCTTCAATACTTGGATTAAAATTCTCTTGTGTGAAAAGCGGGTTATGCAATTACCTTGATGTTTGGAGCTACGTGAAGTGGAAACTTATTCGGGGATAGAAAGGGAATAGGACCTTAATATAGCTCGTTGATTGAGCCTCCTCTAAGTGACGATGAAGAAGCAGCACATGCTTCTCCGTAGAGCGATGTCCAATTAATAAGATGAGGGTTCCCGTGAACACCAAATCCACCCACACCACCTCCATCTTCACCTCCACCGCATACACCTTCACCCACACTGCCACCACCTCCACTATCGTTCAATATGACAAATTTAGTAAAATTGTATGTTTTCAAGGGCTTGAGGAATGAGGACCCGGACTAGTTTTGGTTTGTTGTGAAGGTTGTGTGGGAAGCCCAGGGCACTACAGATGATCAGATGAAGAAATCTATGTTGATTACTACTTTACAGGAATGCACTCTAATGTGGTACATTAAGCATTGCACTAATAACATGATGGTTGCATTGGTGGACATTCAGACTACACTAAATAAGGAATTCAGTAGGCCCAAGTCTGAAGTGCAACCAATTGTTAGATTAAAGGAAATCATGATGAAGCCTGCCGAGACACCTTGGGATCTAGATCAGAGATTGAAGTGCAAGATCCGTGAAGCTAACATGAATCTTACAGATGGGCAAAATTGTGAAGGGTTTCTGACTTCACTCTTGGCTTAAGCTGAGGGTTGCTTTATCACAGCAAAAGATTGGGACCCACAGAGAGGCCCTGGAAATTGCGATGAGATTGCACGAAACACTAACTTAAGATGTTACTTTGGGATTTCAGCAAATTCACACGGAGTTGTAGAACCTTTGCCTAGAATTCTAGAGTCTGAAGAAGGATAGAGTGGCTCGGCCAGAGGTGCGCGAAGAGGTTTGGTGTTTGAAATGTAAGAATCAAGGGCATGATAAAGATCATTGCCCTGTCTTCGCAAATTGTGTTGCAGGAGGAGGGTGGATACCTATGAGGCCGAAATCTCAAGCAGGCCAAGTGCAGGGCCCGCATTGTGGTGTTCTATCTATCAGGTAGCTGGAAAACATACGAAAGATAATTTCTACTTACTGCAGAAATTTGTACAGACATCGCAACATATTTTTTGCAACTTCTACCAATTAGTAGGTCATGATGAGTGCAATTGCCGTAGTTATGAGTTAATGATGGAGAGAACGCACATGTATCGAATGCAAACAAAAAATCGGCCTCTGGATCAAGGCACTGGGGAGCATGAGGAGGATATCAGGGGCACGAATGAGGCTAAGGCAGAGGAGGACCTGCGAGAGGTCGGGGACAAGTTATTTGCTACAATTGTGGAGGGCCAGGACATTACACGCAAGAATGTACAAAGCTAATGTGCTTATCGTGTTGATACTACACTCAGTTTGACCAGGCGACAAAAGATTGCCCTGTATTAATAGCTAATATGCACGAAAAGAGGACGCAGGATACACAGAACCTGCAAATGATGAGGGCCAAACCCTGTGAAGAGGATCCCAATGTGAATATTGTGCTGTGAAGTGGAATAAAAAGTGGCGAAGATAAGGGAAATTAGCCTGAAGAAGGTGAATTGGCTCGCAAAGCTCTAGAAAAGGAGCTTGGCTTTGATTTGTAGCGCGTGAAGGAAACCTCCATGGAATCAAAGAAAAGCTTCACTGAGGCTTCTACCTCAAGAATTCAGGATAAGCAGTCTAAAGAAATAAACCCATCCATGCTTACTACCTTTTTGGAGACCTATATGAAGTTGCTACATGATAGCAAGGTCATAAATGGATTATAGGATTTGATCAATAAATGTGCTAGTAATTTTCCTGAGGGACCGCTTGTGGTAAGGAAAATTGGTAAGCATAAGGCAAGAACAAGGCGTGAGATGAGGCTCACCGCACAAATAGGAGAGCATGAAATGGACCAAGTTACTATGGAACTTGGGTCAGATGCAATTGTTTTGCCGAAACAGACATGGGAGAGAATGGGGAGACCTATGCTGTAGTGTTCTCCTATTCAATTAAGGATGGTGAATCAATAAAAGATTATCCCCATGGGAAGATTGCAGGGAGTGACAGTCTATATTCAAGGCGCGAGCGCATTGGGGGATTTCGAAGTAATAGAGATTGTTGAGCCTCAAACCTACACTTCTTTACACATCCTCCCAGCCTCTTTTCCTATTCATTTCCCTATTTTTCCATTCATTCCCTCCATCAATTTGCTCAAATCGTTGTATTTTAGGACTTTTTACATGGTTTTCTAATTATGCTAATGACTGTGTTTGGTTTAGAATTTTGGTTCAAGGTATTGCGTTTCCGCAGCTCACACAGGGTTTTCCACAGCTGATCCCAGTTTCCGCAGCCAACCCTGGATTCCGCAGCTGTTTTATTAAATGCTATGTTCTAGGTGTCCTCCGGGAAGAAGAGCCACATGGGCAAGTTCGTGGAACCAAGGACATGGTGTGTGTCCCTCCAGATCATCCAAACCAGTCATCAAAGCTCGTAGTCAACGAGGAGGCAACTTCGGTCAAACAGAGGTCATTGGCAGTGGCACGACTCTACGTGTTCTATTTTAGAGCACGTGAAGAACAAGTGGCATCGTCCTCAATCGTGAAGATGGTGGGAGACATAAATCCAACAGCGGATTGAATGCCCACAATGACCGTTGCCTAAATCCAAGGACGTAGCAAGACTACGTGTTTTTACATAGCTGTTTGAATTACTTAGATTTCGTTAAGTTAGTTCGCCTTCTTCAGTTATAAATAAAGCGTCTTTGAACGCTGGACAAGTTAGTTGTTAGCTGCTGTTATGTACTTTTGAACTCCCGCTGTATTTTCTATTTCATGCATAATATATGAGAAGATTGTTATTCCATTTACGTGTGTAATTGATCTTTGAAACGGCTGGAGTAGGCAGAGGGCCCCTGTTTACTAAAGGCCTGTACAGTACTTTTAATTTCCTGCATTTCGTTTTCTTATTTCATGTATATAATGCCTTTGATTGCCATGTTTTGATAGCTGTACATACATTTCAAATTCTGCTTGTTTACATTTCTGCTCTTTTTCATGACTGATCAGTGTGTTATGCAGGTTTCTTAGGCGTGCCCGGGACAGTTTCATGCTTTTCTTTTTCATAACTAGTGACACTTGTGATCATCTGGTCTATGTTGCTGACCTTCTTTGTTTTGCAGCCTTTATTTCCTCATTATCACTTAGTCAATTTGCATATTTGCTTTTTGTTTGTAGATATCAAGTTGTTTATCTATTGATGGTCTCTTCTTCATAACTTAATATCTTTATTGAGGACCAAAACATCACTTAATGCAGCTTGATTTAGTTGTTCAGAAACTCACAATTGCTTGACTTGTTTTTAATTGTTTATCACATGATACATT
>APFE030230116.1:89910-107568 GCA_000404065.3 Pinus taeda
GTGATGGAATGCTATAATGTGACCATGAAGAAGGAGATGAGGATCCTTGAAAGGTTAATATTCCGGAGACCGAGGGTCACCACGAGGTTGAAGGTCCGTAGATAGAGGATCCATACATAACCACGCCATTAGAAACTACGTAGGTCAACATTGGCACAGAGACGGAGCCAAACTTTGAAAATATTGGAGACTATTGGGATGATGCAATGATAGACAAGGTTGCTAAGCTCCTCCGCAAATATCAATATTTGTTCCCCATGAAGTTTTTTGATTTGAAGGGAATAATAGGAGACCTGGGTATCATGAAGATCACCCTGAAACCGGATGTGAAATTTGTAAAACAAAGACCTTACTGCCTTAATCCAAAGTATAAGGAAAGGGTTCGCACTAAGTTAGATAAGATGCTCGCAGCAGGAATTATTGAACCAGGGGAAGAATCTGATTGGGTAAGCCCAATAGTGGTTCAGGAAAAGAAATAGAAAGAAGAAAGAAGGATATGCGTGGATCTACAGAAATTGAATGATGCTTGTGTGCGTGATCCTTTCTTGACCCCGTTCACCGATGAGGTCCTAGATAATGTAGGCAACTAAGAAGCATACTCTTTCATTGATGGGTTCTCTAGGTACCATCAGATCAAAATCACGCCTAAGGATAAAAGCAAGATGACCTTCGTGACTTGATGGGGATGTTTTCAGTACACCGTAATGCCTTTTGAGCTGAAGAATGTGCCAAAAATCTTTTTGTGCATAATCATTGCGGCATTCAAAAACTTCATTCATAAATTTCTAGAGCTATATATTGATGATTAGATAGTGTTTGGGTTGGTCAAGCGCCATGTGGCAAGTCTGCGCTTGATGCTAGATACATTTTGCAGATACCAGATTACACTCAACCTGAAGAAATGCTTGTTTTGTGTCCCTTTTGGGATCTTGTTGGGTCATGTCATATGCAGAAAAGGATTGATGGTAGACCCCATGAAGATCGTGGTGATAATTAACTCGGAGGCACCGAGGAATGTGAAACAACTGTGAGCAACTCTAGGGCATACCAAATACTATAGGAAGTTCATGAAGAACTACGCCCATATCATTGCATCTATGGATAAATTGTTGAAAAAGGATGTTACGTTCTGTTGGAATGATGAATGTCAGAAGAGCTTGGACGTGTTGAAAGATAAAATGGTCACTGCATTGATCCTAGTATTCTTGGACTGGAAGAAGGAATTTCGTGTGGATATAGGCACATCATGTATTGTGCTGGGGGCCATGATGACATAGGCCAGTGAGGGAGAACTTGATCACCCTATAGCGTTCGCAAGTAGGAAGCTATCTAAAGAAGAGAAAAATTATTCCACGATCACAAAGGATTAGCTATGTTGTACGTGCTCTAGAAGTTTAGGAACTATTTGTTGGGCAGACACTTTCAAATGTCTACAGATCATTCCACGCTGAGGTACCTTGTCAACAAGCCTGTGTTGGAGGGAAAATATGTTGGTGGCTGCTATTGTTCCAAGAGTACAACTTTAAAGTTATTGGTAAGCCAGGATGACTAAACACGAGACCTGATCATATATCACACATTGAAACGGGAGAGGAACCTACTAATTTGGAGGAAGGGCTACCTGACGTGCAACTCTTTATGGTACATGTTGCGGATAGTCACTCTGAAGATATCATCCACTACCTGACGATATGATTGGCTCTAGAAGGTTATATTGGTCAACAGAAGAAGGAACTAGTAGTGCACGTGACATACTTTTCTATCATTATAAGGCACTTGTATAAAATGGGGTTAGACGAAATATTATGACATACTTTTCTATCAAAGGACTGGTAGGCCATTGTGGAGGGATGAAATGCCTCTGATGTTGTAGGTGACGTTGCAACCATTCAAGAAATGGGCGATTAACTTTGTGGGTCCAATTTAGCCCCAAGGAAATAAGACGGGTGCATGGTACATCATCACCATGACTGAGTACTTGACTAGGTGAGCGAAGGTGCATCCTGTGAAGGACTGTACAGGTGCGACAACAGAAAACTTTATTTCCAAATATGTGTTGATAAGATTTGTCTATCCAAAGAAATTGTTGAGTGATTGTGGTATGCACTTTCTTAACGAAACAATCAGTGCGTTAAGAGAATAATTTCAGGCGTATCACTAGAAAAGTATGCCTTGTCATCCACAAGCCAATGGGATAGTGGAAGCATTCAATAAGATACTAGAGAGCACACTGACGAAGGTCTAAAATTCTTAGAGAAATGACTAGGATGTGCACATACCCGTGATGCTATAGGCCTATAGAACAACTTGTAAGAAGCTGACTGGGCAAATGCCTTTCAGACTCGTGTATGGCGTAGAAGTTATGATGCCAATGGAATACATTGTACCCAGTCTATGCATAGAAGCACTCACAGGAATGACGTACCATGGATCCCTGGAAGAGAGGCTCACATAGATAGCATAGCTTGAGGAGGACCGATTTCTAGCTGGATTTCATCAACAAGTTCAAAAGGAGTACGAAAAGGCATGGCACGATCGGCACATCAAACTACACACCTTCAAGGTAAATGATCTAGTTTTTTTATATGACAGTAAATTTGATAAATTTCTAGGGAAATTTAGGATGCATTGGCTAGGGCCATATGTCAGCAAGGAGATTATCGATGGTGGAGCAGTTCAACTAGTTAAATTGAATGGAGAACCCTTCCCAGGGAAGGTGACTGGTGGCCGATCGAAGCCATACACCGGTGATTCAGCTAGGTGGCTATATGAGGGAATCACAGTCTTAGCACTCCAGGCAGTTGAAAGTAGGCATGGACTATAAACTACACTACCCAAGTTGGAGAGCTACACAAGGAGGGAATTGCATGGAATGAGGGAATGTCACATAGTCCACAATAGCACAAAGAGAGTTGCATCAAGGGAGCAACCGTGTAGAGCAGCCAGAAGCTGACCCCTAAAGTTACTGTGCATGATTTGATGATGAAAAAATGGCTAAATGAAGGAGGGGGGGGGGTGGCATGTAATTCATAATTTATGGGCAAGATATTTTAAAATCTTCTGCAAATCTAGCATTAATGATCCGATTTTGGGGGGAATGATCGGATTTGAATTCAAAATGCCCTATAAATTACATATGGTCACCCATCAGAAAACACTTTGCATATTGAGAAATTGTGAGTTGTGTTGTGTGTTGTGCATGAATCGTAAATTTCTCAAAGAGCTACTTGATTGCCTAGTGTTCGATGAATTTTTGAAAACTGACCGCAAAATTATCTGTGGCATTATTCTAGGAGCAGCAGCCATGGGCGCTTAAGCAGTGACAATTGAGGGAGCTATTCCAGAGGTCACTATGGTAGAAAAAGGAGCTACACTGGAGGTTGCACCTATAGAGATACCAGCCAAAGTATCAAAGTCTCCACAGTCACCTTGACTAAGGCCTACCTCGACTAAGGAGGGTCCCAAGAACAAGAAGGGCAAGCAGGCCACGACACTACAGTTGGTGCATGCATCTCCTGGAAAACACCCACAAAAGGATAAGCCCACTGCACAGGAAAAGGGCAAGACAATTAAACTAGATCCAGAAGATGAAGAGATTGAGTATATCCCAATGGATGATGAGGATGTTTGGGTGGAAATGGAGTATGTTGAAATTGAGGGGTCTAACCCCATCACTAAGTTGCCTGAGTACATTCCTCCACGTAGGGGCAAGACCAAGGTGCCTAAGGACATTGATGAGAGTAAGGTCTCCCTACACACACACCTCTTGCCGGACCAAATTATGTTCGAAGGACCACGCTTAGGGTGTGTACCCCTTTTGAAATTAGAAGACTGGGATTTAGCGGACACAGAGCGGTTCCCTCATTTAGCAATAGACCAACTTATGCACTGGGTGTTCCATGAAAATACTGGAGTAACCGCTTTGGAGCCAAGTGGCTGAAAGGCGTGGATAAGGTAGGACTGCTCAACCTACTATGGGTGCTAATCAAGAAGTTGTTGTGTTGGGTACATGATGGTTATCTATGGCTAGAGGAGTTGATACCCATCACTAATATGCTGATCCATAGGATCATGCGGTTGTCGTACACAGGGGAAAATATGGCCATGGTGTTTGGCAGAAAGGCTGGCGAGCATGCCCTCATAGGGGCCATGAAGGAAACATTCAAGTTGGTAAAGAAGCCACAAGGCTATGCCATTGCAAGTATCATCGACCCCGTGGTTAAAGTGGAAACATGACCCTTAGTATGGAAGATCATGTAGAAGGGTTGCAAAGATGAAGTGTCAACACCAGTAATAGTTTGGTGGCCCAATGCATAGAGGGAGTTCATTTTAATTGGGCATACTACCTATGTGGTGTGTTCCTCGCAAACTACCGTGAGGCATACGATATCAACAAGCCATTCCACTATGCATGGCTCTTCCTGTCCATAGAGCAGGTAGCATGGGGCTACTTGAAGACAATCAGTTTGATCTGGTCATGCTAGACCTACCAGGGGAAATGAAGTACACTTCGTTGTGGGAGAATAAGGATCCTCAGCGGATAAAGGATAGTAATATATTTTGGATCTTGATGGAGATGAATGTGCATATGGCCATCAGCTACAAGTCATGGTTGTCACCTACCAATTTTGACATATTGCAGGAGTACATGGAATTCAAGGTCAACTTCCACCATGTCTCAATATGGGCACAAAAGGACCCTACGTAGAAGTGGCATGAATTTCCCTATTTGGCAACACATGACACAATTGATGCGGTCCTTGACCACTGACTCGTAGAGTGGCGCACTACCTCAAACTTGGCTGCGGGATCGATCAAGTTCTCTGCACAATGCAAGAAGGAAGAGGCCAAGATGAAGATGGAATAGCTGGCCACGAAAAGGATAAAGGTGGCTGATGAAAAGGCTAAGGCAGAGTGCGCTGCCACGCAACAGTCAGGTGGGAAGGTAGGAGAAGAGGAGTCAAACTCTGACTGGGTTCAGAAGTCACCTTCACCAGAAACAAAGGAAGAAGAGGATGAACAGATGGAGCAAGGAGGAGCAGATCTGAGGATGACTCAGTTTTGTATCTAGTAGACCAGAGGACCAGAAAAGGTAGGGTCGCGAAAGAAGGCCAAGGCGAGCAAGATGTGTCTGGATCTAATCACCCTAATAGAGGGGGATGTGAATGATATAGGGGATGCAGTGCATCATGCCACCGTAGAACTGCTACAATAGTTTGATCAGTAGTAGCAGTAAGCATTGGGGACTATTCAGACGATTTTGCATGAGTTGTAGATCGATGCATCACAAATTCAAACCAGTGCAATGTCCACTTGTTTGGCCCTTGGCACCTTAGAAGCCGTAGGGATGTTATGCACAAGGGACCCCCAAGCCATAGTGTTGCTAGATGGAGTATTGACAATAAATACTGGAGCTGACAGGCTCACTCTCAGCACCATCAAGGGAGTGAGACTTAACTTGGCAGTGCTTCCTAGCGAGGTGCTTCACCTTCTGCAAGATGGTGTGATTGTGGAACTTTCAGCCTAGGAGGTCTTTGCGATAAGATGTTCACGCTAGTTGAGTGACTCGAGGGCGAGTCACCATGTTTGTGTTGGGGGCCTACTGGGAACATGTCCCATGGAGATCAAATTTGGGGTTAAAAACCCATGTTTTGGGGCAGAAGGCCGAAATTTTTTATAAAGAATATAAAGTTTCCACATTTTGTGGTTGCGGAGTGTGAATATGTCAAGATTAGTTAAGGGTTGTCTGCCCTTGTTTTGTAAAGAATTATGTCGGCTGTAAATATCCACCCATGATCCGCGGACCATGGGATTGTATAAAAATAAGTTAAGTAAGTAAGTTCTAGAGGAGTAGTAGATAGAAGTAGATTTCAAAGTGGTTTGGGTCATAGGAGAGCTAAGAGTGAGAGTCTTAGCATAGGTAGAGGCTTTACAACTGAGCAGAGGACTAGGGTAGAAGTTCACAACTAAGTGCGTGGACCCCTGCAGCTGTGTGTGCAGGGCGGATAGAGTCTGTGCTGGGAACATGAATCATCAATAAATAGAAGTATTATGAAATTGTTGCATATTTTTTCTCTGATTATTGCATCTGTTATGTTAGGTTAAGTTCCAGGTTTACCTTATAATGCTAATTTGATGCGCGAATGTATCTATTTCTATCTATTATTTGAACACAAGTAAGAATATATGTTTACACAAAAGATAGCACTAATTGGATGGTAAAATTGGCGAACCCTAAAGGTAATTCAGGAACTTATAACCATACGTAGTTATAGAGGTGCATGAGTGCCTAGATCGTTGGTTAGGGATGCACGAAGGTTAGTTGTATACCTTCATGGAGGTTCTAAATGTCAGAGAAGAAGGAACATTGATAAGCCCTAAGGGCTCATCAATCTACACGAAGGAAAGTGTTAGGGTATAAGATCGACATCATGACCATCTCAAGGTGAGGAAACTTGATTCCTGCATCCCCCCATACTACTTTGGCTGAGACTTCGATCCGTGCTCCGTGGTTTGATGTAGAAAGGCTAGTAGTGTAGGGATTTTCTTGGCTGACTAACGCTGAACCTGGGTAAGGGCCCATCAAGCCAACACATGCAAATCAATTTTTCTCGGTCCCGGAGGGAACCGGTCAATTCAATTGCACATGAAATAGTCTGCTCAGCTGGGAAGAAAAAATGCACATTTATGGTAGGGAGCTCGGCTAGCCTCCCAGAGGGATTGTGCAATTTATGGGAAGAGCAGCTGCCTACTACCCATAATTGTGCAATTTTTGGGCTGAGCAGTCCTGCTATGATGAATTGCATAATTTTTCCAGTGAATAGTAATAGGAAGATTTGCGCAATTCTGGAACCCAGCAAGCTACCAGACAGAATTGGGCAATTTCTAGAGGTAAGGCTAGCTCCCCTCCCTAATTGTGAAATTTCTTGATGGATTTAGTCAGCCTGTAGCTGGACCAAGTCCGGTGAACCAACCTGTGAGGGGGATGCAAAAAGATTTGATGGATAGGATGTCATTCTGTTAGAAAATCACTGAAGCTTGTGTACTTGACAAGAAAAGACATGTTACTGTGAAAGGTTGGTAGGGAGGCTCCAAAATGAAGATAAGGAAAAATTTTGGAGGGTGGTTGTAGTCGCTACAACACTTGACGACACACTAGTATAACTTTAGCTCTCTGAATGGACCTTGTTTGTGAAAAGAAAATCTAACACCTCTAGAATTATTGTTTAGTTTTTAGTTCATCTTGGTTTCCATGCTACTTGATTGTAAGATGTAGCATCTGCCAAGCACTTGGTCAGTCGACACACATTCCAAGACTAGCCAACACAGTTGTTTTGATTGGGGTTGAGGAGTATATGATGCACAAGCAGTATAGTTGTCAGAGTCTTAGTTTCATCTCAGGTGTTGCTCCACTGCCAGCAGACCTAGACAGTACCACGACAGAGTCACATAGGAAAATAAGCATGGCTCTGCTTCCCGCAAGCCTGGTCAGTACCCTGGTAGAGTTACTTGCATCATCGCGCTATGTAGGAAGCCTTTCTCTTCTTTTGCCCTATTCGTTTTCATTTTTTTCAAACTTTTTTCACTTTTTCTTTTTTTTCATTTTTCATCTTCATAACTGTGCATAACACTTATTCATTTCAAAGGTGGAAGAGGGATCCTGACTTACTGAGAGTAGAAACATTGTTCCTTTAGAGAAGTAGTTTATGTATACCTCTAACATCCTTGTTAAGTTTTTCACCCTCACCTTACTCTACTTGACTGAGCTGACAAGGATGAACCCAAAAATAAATGACTAGAGTAAGTGATACTAGTTAACTTGCAAGCGTTGTTTTTTCACCAAGGATCACTTTGAACAATACATATTTTCCATTAACGTATCAAAGGCTGAAGTTAACAAGTTCTTACATAAGAGAGTGGACAACAGATACCCAAATGTTGATAGTTGTACAAGTCCTCTTGTACTTTACCAAGCATGTTTCAAGGGTCTCACACAATCCATGCGAAACTAACCTATGGACAATAACAAGCAAGCAAACCAAAAAGCAAAGCAAGAATCAGAAACAAATGTGAAAGCAAGGCTAGTAAGCAAGAAAACAAGCAACCAAACAAATGCACAAAAAAGAAGCATACATGCATGCAATAAAACAACTCAAAATCAAACATTACTCCTAATCCTAAGCTAACAGTGCATGGGCCTAATCACATGAAGTGATATTTCCAATGCAGCCACCGATGCAATGTTCGAACCATGTTGGTGAAGGCATAGTTCGAGAACAATACAACTATGCGAACCAGAAAACAAGAAATATGTAACAGTGGAGACAAACACACTTCGAGTTTACAAGCATCCACAAAACAAAAATGAGTGAAAGCGCATGACATCAACTCTGTGGACTTGCCATGGTGCTATGCTACACTGCGTGCAGATGTCAAGTGTATACATTCTCTTGACTATAACATGCAAGCAAGCTTGAGAAAGGTAGAACACTTAGTTCGAGTGGAGGAAGTGAAATATGAGTGTTTGGTTGATCTTCAATGCATAGCAGAGAGTGATTGGGAGCTTTGAGTGTTTCAACAATTTTCTAACTGGACGTGAAACCAACCTCAGGATAGTGAGGGCTTGACATGACCATCAACTTGGGATAAAGTGCCTCAACAGTCTGCGGGGTTTCAACTTCATTGAATGATAGATCATCGTAGACCAGTGCCTTAGAAAAATTAATAACGATTGAATCAGCATCATGATTGGATGAAGAAATGGAGAGATCACGACGACCAAGATTAGAAAATTTGGGATGTTTGTTTGCATCCTCATGATTTGATGAATCATGAACAGGGGTAAATGAGAAGCAAGGATGTTTAGCCTCTATGTTTTTAGAAATACAAATGACAGATTGGAATTTTTTTCGAAGGAATATGTGTCCTCTCTGTAATGTAATGATAGACTGACATCCGACATGTCTTGTGAATGATCGGAAGTAGAAACATCCAAAAATTAGTTTTCATAGGGGAAATCAACAATGGTAGAATCACAAGGGATGCCAGGATAGAGCGGGTGAGGCACGGATGGAAGAGAGTCATCCTTCACCATGACTTATTCTTTAGATTCCCACACACACTCGTCATGAATGATGGTGTAGGTTGGCTGCATAACACCTACTTCATCAACAACTTGATCCTCGTTCAGAGTAGGTGAGGAGTTCGAAATGGAAGAACACAAAACGATACAATATGGAGGATCAACAAAACACAAGGATGGAGGTTGAGGGAATGAATTGACGTGACAACCAATAGGATTGCAAGCCAAATATATGTAGATATCAAGAGCAAGTGAGGCAGGAGGAAGTGACAGTTCAACAAATGTGTGTGTATGATCTCCCACGTCATTTCACTGTGGTTGAGCTATTTGATGTGGTGAAAGTGGACAATCGCTTGTGATAGCAACTTTGCCTTCCTGTGATTGCATAACTCCATCACCATAGTGTGTTGAGCAAGGTTCGGATATGTGAAGAAGATACTCAAATATTCCATAAATAAATTCCCAAACAATTTCATCTTCAGGAAATCGGTATGCAAGATTACAAAAGCGAGTGTAAAATTGATCAACGGATTCATCAGGTGCTTTTTGTAATTTCATAATTTGTTGATCGAATGCTTTATGGTTAAAGTGATTAAAAGCATGGTCTATCTTTGTGACCAAACAAGCAAGAGAATGAATAGATTTTTCAGATAGCATGGCACACCAGTGCATTGGGTGCCCTCGAAGCGTGTAGATGAACAACGCACAAGTCATGTACTCTTCAAAGATTCCATGTCTCTCGCATGAGCCTACAATGCTGATCATGTGCCTAACCAAGGCTACGTGGCCTCCACCATCAAATTTTTTATTTGACAAGTGATCTGAGAGCTCTTCCAAGATAATGAAGTCGTTTCCATAAGACATACACTCCGGAATAGGAAATCGGTAGTTAGTCATAATATATATGTAGAGATTCAAAATAGATGTGAGGACTCAGCTTGTCATCTGAACCTCCTTTTAGTGCCAAAATGTCGACAGTGCTAAACCCGTCAACATGTAAGGGGATCTCCCCGGTAAGAAGTCCCAATTAAACCTCAGACCATTTGGTGTAGGAGTCCTAGTAGTGGGTCATACGGTAATGCCTTGACCGTGATTACGCATAGAGGCAAGTAAGATGTCTCTATTGGTAGCAAGGGCGTGACAGCTGCAACAAGCCAAGGAAGGTGATCCAGGTGGATATTGGTGGCCACCCACTAATTCCACTTGGATCCCCTCTAGTGCTTCTTTTAGTTTTTTCAGTTTCCTTAATTATAGCACAATTTACTATTTTTAGCAGTTTTTCGGGTACTAAACCTCCAGAGCCATTTTGAGGCCCTAAATGACGTTTTTTGGGAAATTTACCAGCCAACAATTTTTTTTTCAAAAATTTGTTTTTTTCATCGTAGTCCTCGGAGAGATCTTTCCAACGGGCTATCATGCGCGTCAAACCGGAGATAATATGACCAATTCGCGACCCCAGGAAGTTGATGTACCAACTTATCCAAAAACGAGGCCCACAATTTGGCGTTTCATCTTTTAGGGTTAGGTTTTGGAATGTGAAGGGTTTTCCATTGTTTCTCAACAATAAATAGGCCTTCGAGCCTCATTGTAACACAGTTCAGAGGCATGTAGCCACACATCTCTTCTCAGAGATAAGCTACCATCACCCTAGCTGGTTTATTTCTATTTATGGTTGTAAGCATATTTCAGTATTTTCCATTAATGAAATGTAGTATTATTTCCGTTGCATCTTTGTGTATATGGTTATCTCTGTAATTTGTTACATTCTTGTTTAAGTCCGGATCAAAAGGTGCATGAGAGGTTCTAACAAACGCGAGTTAAGATGAGTACGCCCCTTGGAAAACTGTGATAGCATGGAGTTAGGAAGGGAACACACGAGTAGAGATGCATCACAACATGGAAGGAAAGTTAGCTACCAATCCAAAGTGATGGTTAAACCAACAACATATTTCAAAAAGATTCATACATACATACACAAAATAGCTATACATGCATGCGTAAGGAAACATATACATCTATCATTTAGAGTAAACATATAGCTGAAATAAAATACAACATATGCATGAAACTTGTTGTCTCTTGTCATATTAAGAAGTGTAAGTTCCAATCATACAATCCATCCATGTCCAAACACTACGTCTGACAGCAGAATGTTATAACCACAACCACCTGCTCCTTCAAAGAGACGTACTAGCTCTGCGTAGTGGAGAAGCCAAGGCTCGTTACAATATTGCCCAAACTTTCTCTAAGATAGTCTTATCGGAAGCTATGCTGACTGAAAGCCTATACAATGAGTTATGAGGTACTATTTATAACAAAGGGTGGGGTGACCCTTGACATTCCCCTTTGAGACCGTTCATCTACCCTCATGACTCTTCAACTACTCTATGACTGATACATTCAACTATCAACACTTGAACTTCCACTTGACAAGACGTTACATTAAAATGCACATGTGCCCATGTGAGACAAAATAGCTTGAGCAAGCCATGCAAGACATCATTGAAACTCGGACCATTATGGTGAGACCAACTCTTTTACATGCTTATGATGGTCAAAGGTGATGAGATGATGCCAAGCTTGGTTTTCTGTGATGTTGTGTGTGCACTCAATGGTGACATCTTGGTGAAGTGAATTATTACCTTTGTTGCATCTGGCTGCACTGATATGGCTCCTCTGTCTAACTCGTCTAATAGCATGCACATGGTCGTCCTGGTGCGACTGGACTGACAACATGTTGATGCATAGTGTCTATGCTGCTCTCCAAGCATGTGTTGGTGGTCCTGCACATCAACCTGTCGAGGTACATGTTCAGATCCAATCGAACTTGCTTCGTGTCTTTGCCTAAGTGAGTGTGTTGAATGGGTGTGAGTGTATCCATGCACAAAATGACATGCATGTTTCTAGATTCTCTTGCATGTGATCCACAACACTTCTCATCTTGTTTGCTTTGTTCTAGCTACGGGGATGGGTCTATAAGCTGTACAAGCACAATTTCATCTATGAGTGCATGTTGTGCCCCCTGTTGTACCTGTTCCTGCTACAACTCATTCTCTCATCTATGTAGCTCATGTTCTCCCTTGAGTTGTTACTTAAACACATGCAACTCCTTCTCTGTTCCATTTTCTGCCTTCGTGTGACCATCCTGTCACGCTGTCACCTCATAGCCTAAGTCTCCAAAGTTACTTTCATCACAAGTGGATCTGCTTGAGCTTGCAACTTTGTTCTGCCTCTATGTTGTCAACAACGTTTCTCTTGCATTCATCACATGGAGGTGTGTTTCCTTCTACTACTGCTACCGATGTTGCTCACTGTGATGTTGTTCCATTGATCTTGATATCCTTGTCCATGAACAACTTGATTTCTTCATGGATAGGCAAGTTCATAGACACTTGACTGACAACGTCCCCAATTGCGCTCTTAAAAAATCTTTGACTCTGTTCTTCCAGAAGCCATTGTACTTGTGCTGATGAGGGACAAATGAACACCTATGATGCCTAGAGACATAGCAACACTCATGCCAAGCAATTTGTCAGTCGAAAACCAAAAGGAACTTTAGAACTGACTTGCAACATACCTGTGTGACTGGTCATGAAGGTTGCACAATTTGTACTGGGACGTCGAGAGATTGATGGCCAAAACTACGCAAGGAATAGTCTGGGTTGTCAAGAGGCTGACTGACTACTGCTACTATGCAATGCACAGTCTAGTATAGCCTATTGAGGGCTGAAACTGTACAATGCGTAATTTTAGTCAGCAGTCACAAGCAACTAGCAAACTACATTGCGCAATTTCTGGGGCCAGTAAGACACTGCCTCCAAGAATTGCGTAATACAAG
The DNA here is from genome assembly GCA_000404065.3 of Pinus taeda. NCBI lineage: Eukaryota > Viridiplantae > Streptophyta > Pinopsida > Pinales > Pinaceae > Pinus > Pinus taeda. The sequence goes on from APFE030230116.1 coordinate 102,831, forward strand.
CCTAGAGCTAAGTGCCTGGCTAGACTTGCACAATTTCTGGAGGGAAGGTAGAACCTTCGCTTCCTTAAATGTGTAGTGTTAGTAGGGCAAGGCATGGTTTAGGCCAAGGCAGTGCAGTCCGGCTAACGGGTGACTGAAAACATGAGAAGTGTGAATTCATGATGAGATGATTGCAAACAAGAGTGAATGATCATTCATGCAAACAAGAGTGAATGATCATTCATGCAAACAACAAGTGTAGGATTCGAAAATTGGGAAAGCATGTATGTGTGTGAAGCGAGTGGGTACAACAACGATCGTCCATGCAAAATAATGTCATGCATGCAACAACAGTGAGATGCGAACGAAAATTGAAATGATGCTTCTAGAAGCTAACTCACATCAAAACAACAACAAGTGCTGACTGAAAGCAAGCAGACACCAATCACACAAAGAGAAACACATAAAGTGATAGAAATGCAACACAAGACATGGAAGGTGGGCTTACCCCAAAACAACTCAGCTGAATGTGTTAATGACTCCTAGATGCAATGTGGGATCTCAAAGCTGCAAGGTCGATGTGAGGAATGAGCTCTATAGCACCTGGTTCATGAGTTCCAGTAAAATCGAAGATGTGATGCACATGCCACAAATATAGGAAGAGTGACACTTTGTGCGATGTTTCTGAAATGATCCTTGCATGCAACCTCCAGCTGCTAAAAGTATATCCTTGAATCAAGCGATGCCTTTGCATGCTGCTTTAGGAGAAGCCGCCCATGCATGCAAATTAGTTTTTCTCGGTCCCGAAGGGAACTAGTCAACTCAACTACACATGAAATAGTCTGCTCAGCTGGGAGGAAAAAATGTGCATTTTTGGGAGGGAGTTGGGCTGGTTTCCTAGAGGGATTGCACAATTTCTGGGAAGAGCAACTGACTACTGCCCAAAATTTCACAATTTTTGGCCTGAGAAGTCCTACTGGGAGGAATTGCACAATTTTTTGAGTGAATAGTAACAGGAAGATTTGCGCAATTCTAGAGCCTAGCAGGTTTCCAGACAAAATTGGGCAATTTATGGAGGGAAGGTTGGTTCCCTTCCAGAATTGTGCTTTTCTTGAGGAAGTTGCTCACCTTGCAGCTGGATGAAGTCCGATGAAACAACCTGTGAGGGGGATGCAACAAGATTTGATAGACAGGCTGTCATTCTACAAGAAAATCACTAAGGCTTCTGTACTTGACAAGACAAGACATGCTGCTGTGAAAGGTTGGTAGGGAGGCTCCAAAACGAAGATAAGGAAAAATTTTAGAGGGTGGTTTTAGCTGCTAGAACAAGATGTTTTTACTTTATGTTTTATTTCACATGTGCTAAGAGAGGTGAATTATTTTGGTTGTTTTAGTACTTATCTTATTGAGAATGTGTTGTAATGGTTGTTAATACTATCCCATCCTTGCAGACTATTTTGCAGGATATTAGACAAAGATTTCCTCATTTGTTGGTTGTAATGACCATCGCATCCTCTATGGACTACTCCACTAGACGTTCAATAGATCCTTTTGGTTCATGTGTGTCTCTTTTTGGGTGGTACTATTACCTCTCTCTTAGAGGCTCACTTTTCTCCCCTCTCCGTAGTAGAAGAACCTTGACACATTTACAACTAAAAACTCACTAGGCACACCTTCTTTCATTTTGAAGGCACCATCACATCTCTCTCTCTTGCTAATGGTTAAAGCCAAGGAAACTATTTAAGGATTCAACAATGAGCCTTTATAATAGATGTGACTCCTACACTAAATGGTGTGACGTCTAATAGGGACTTCATATCAGGGACATCCCTTGAATGCTGGTGGGTTCAACACTGTCAATAACTTTGTAAGTAACACATTTCTTGCTATCATTACATTTTCTCATTCTCTAGGCACCCAATCAATCCATTTACCCTTTTACCTTGAATACTTATGGCATTATACACTCTTTCTCCTATTCCTCTATATGCCCAACTGTGATATGAATATTCTCTATCTCTCCCTTAATCATATGAGGAATATAAACATTATGATCTCTACTTAAATCTCAAAACTTGTATCCATTTTCTCAAACCCTCACACGATTCCCTTCTATGATGTATTGTTCGCAAAATCATTTTTTTTATGTCTTGAAATAGACCCAAATTTCATCGGCTAAGCATTTTGGCTCCTGTACTTTCACACTAAGCCTTCTAAGAGCATGTCCACAATTTTAATGTGTGTTGATGACTTAGGTTTTTTCACCCATTTTCATAGCACGATATTAATTTTCATGCCATTATTTTTCACCCATGAGTATGTTAGTTTCCCTCATCTTAAGTCACAAATTATGATTCTACTGGATCCTCAAATCCCTTGTAATTTAGGAATTTATCTACAACATGTATGGGAGTCACCACTTGCTAAAGTCTCAAGTTACATTTGCAAATATCATTACCACTACTATCTCAATATGCAACTTGTACGAGTGTCATCACTTCTAAAGTTGCAAGTCACATTTTTAAGCATCATTGAGACTAAAATCCTTATCTACAACTAAGTTAGAACTTGGATTTGTGACTGCACTATAATTTGGATTGATAACCAGGCCATCCTTAGCCTCTACTCATGCAATTGGTGAATAATCCCACCCTCTTTGATTGCAACTTAGACCACTATATTTTTGGTTTTCGGATTTGAAATAAGTAATTAGCCTGGGAATAATCTAACATTTTGTTTCACTAACGAATATTTTTGAGATTTCAGGCACTATTGATTTGGGTTTTCTTAGCACATCCTCTTATTTTGGTGAAATGGCTCCACCCATTATAAGAGGATTTGCCAAAAGTTCTAAGAGAATAGAGAGTAGTATAGAAGGAGTTGTAGGAAGTCCTCCTAAACTACCCATATAAACAAACACCTCAATGCTACACTGACAAGATGAAAAAGCTGGTTTGGGGTGATATATACTCAAATCCCCCCCTGAAGGACATCACACAAGATGATGAATATTTTTAGATTTACATTAGTGTGAATAAGTCTTGTTACATAATGTTTCCACACACCCTCTAGTCTTCGTTTTTATAGAAACCATAGAATGGATTATTAAACATAATTATGAAGATCAAATGAAATAAAAAATAATTAAGGGGAATTGGTGGCATCATTCACAATAGCAGAACAAGACATTTTAAAATATTGGTGGCAAAAGCCAAACATGTTTAGGCAGAGAGAATATGGGATTTATAAGACAAATTTTCTCAGAAATGTATATGAAATGTTAGTAGCTATGTTATGTAGATTGTATGGAAAAATAAATATGGATACCTTTTAGGAAAGTTGGGTTCCCTTGATTCATGCATGTGCCACCGAAAGAACCATATTCAACTAGGAAAATATGTTGGCATCCTCTATCAATTATAATTTCCAAACAACAAAGAATCCTCTAGAGAGGGAGCAATCTGAATTTTATATGAAATGTTACCTATTGGATATTGTGTGCACAAAATGCAATTTTGAAGGGCTAGTTTTGAAATGAATTTTTGATCAAGAACTACTTGTGCACATCTATTTTAATATTTAATGGAATGCAAGATATATGGCAATGTATAAGAATATTATTGAATACTTCAAATCTCACCTATATCATATACTCTCTGGCACAAAGCCTCCATCCATGTCTAATAGAGCCAGGGTTTCTCTACATGATATTGAATATTGGCTTTCCCTTGGTGATTCTATTTACATCAGAGTGTACGGAGCTTACAAAAATCTACATGTTGTTCCCACATTCATTATAATGTCGGTGTAAATATAATACCAAATGATAAAAATAAAGCCAAGGCCAAAAAATAAGTATACAATATCATCATAAGTAATAAGGATAACGGCCAGGGACAAAGACTGATATCCTTGGCTTGGGTTGACTTATACAACTGACTTTATCAAGAGAGGTTACTTTCTTTGGCTCAGGATATTGTTCAAATCATATAATGGGTATCATAGTATATTTGAGCGCAAAAGGTTCAAATAAAAATATTCTCATTTCTCAATTGTCACGATAAGACAAGAATGATATGCATGTGGAAGTAGGAGTTCAAACCGATGTAGTAGATTCTTATTTAGAAGAAGTTGTGGAATGAAAGTTGTTGTATCGAATTAATTTTCTCAGTCAATCAGACTCTATCTCTCTATCTTTTGAGCCAATCTTTGGACCTTCAATTCTGTTGGCTTGAGCGAGCTTGGACCCAAGTTCAGATTTAGCTACTCTAACCAACAAAATCCTACACTACCAGCCCTTTTGGAAGCAACCCACATAACATAGGTTGCAGTGTCACCTAAGGTAGTATTGGGAGATGCTAAAACTAGGCTTCTACATCCAGAAGGCTATAGCAATGTAAACTTTGAAACGAGAATTGATACTGTTACCCGTTTCGTAGATATAGCAAAAAAGTGACCTGATTTTGAAAAGCGGCAACACATATTTTGTTAGAGCATAGTTTTTCGCAGTTTTTTTTTTTTCTTTTTTTGTTTATGTACATTACATTTTAGAATGTTAGTGATTTGCATGTTGATTTTAAAAAGTGGTGATTCTACATCATGCCCTTTTTTTAAAAGACCTATTTTTTGATTTTAAATTTTCTAATGTATGAAATGTAAATAATTATTTTCTAAATTTAACAATTTTTGACGTTTTATATTTTTTAATGTATTAAGTGTGGATATTTTTTTTAAATGTTACATTTTTTTACACTTTAAA
>APFE030230116.1:107911-131242 GCA_000404065.3 Pinus taeda
AAAAACTACTAAAATAAAGATAAAAAACATTTAAAAAAAACTAAAAAGCCAAAAATATACTCAAATAAAAAGTTAAAAAAATAATACATTTGTCAACGTGTTTCGAACCAACAAGTGTGGTTCATTATCAGGACAAGTTGAGGAACCAGATCATGGTAGTAGTTTAAATAGGGAGATCAGATCATCACCAGGAAACGACTATATTTGACTAGGAAACAACTATATTTAACCAGGAAACTATACTAGCAAACAACTATATTTGACTGGAAAACTGTACTAGAGCTAGGAATAGGGATAGGGCCATTCAAAAGAGTTTTTTATGTTAACCTTATTATTAAATAGGAATAAATTTAACTGTTATATTAAAGAGTATAAACTAATAATAATTCATTATTAATATAAATATATAAATTATAATTAGTAAACAATTAAAATCTTAAATTTAATATCTAACTAACTAAATTTAAGATTTTAATTTTGTTTAATAATGATAATTTATATTTGATTTACATAATTCCAATAATAATAATGAATCTATTATTAGTTTATACTCATTTAATATAAACAGTTAAATTTATTCCTATTTAGTAATAAAGTTAACATAACAAACTTTTTTGAATGGTCCTATCCTTATCCCTCAGTCTAGTACAATTTCCTAGTCAAATATAGTTGTTTCTGGTATAGTTTCTTGGTCAAATATAATTGTTTCCTAGTCAAATATAGTTGTTTCCTGGTCAATTATAGTGGTTGGATGATATGCTCTCCTCATTTAAACTACTGCCATGATCTGGTTCCTGAACTTGGCTTGACAATGAACCACACTTGTTGGTTCGAAACACGTCAACAAATGTATTATTATGTGATTTCCGCCAAAAACTCTTTTAAAAAAACTTGACATGGATCATAGATGCCTTGATTCAACAATGTTAATGTTAAATTTTAAATTTTTTTTTAATATAAAATTTTAAATGTATTTTTTATAATTAAATATATATTGTTTTAAATTTTTTTAATTTAAATGTTTATTTCCTTTTTAGTTTTTTTTATGTTTAAATCTTTATTTTACTAGTTTTTTAATTGGTTTGGATTTCTTTTTTTTTTGGGTTAATTTTCTATTTTTTTAGGTCTAATTTGTTTTTTATTTTTTATTTTTTTTAGTTTTTTATTATTGCCTTTTTAAAAATTTTCAATTGTTACTTAATTTATATTTTTAATTCTTTTTTTTTGAAAATTTTTTTATGTTTAAGGAGATTAAAAACAAAAAAATTATAATTTTTATTCAAATATGTTTTTCTTATTATTTAATTCTTTATTTTTTAATTTTCTTTTTTTAGTTTTTAATTCTTACTTTTTTATAAGTTAATTTGTTTACTTTTAACATTTTTTAATGATTGATTGATGATTATATATATATATATATAATATTATATATTAATATATATATATATATATATATATATATATTATAGATAATGTTTGCTTTCTTTTTTGTGTTTTGTATATTTGATTTTTTATTTTGATTTTTATTTTATGCTTTGTTTTTAATATATATTTTCATTTACATTTTGCTATTTTTTTTTAGTTTTTTTTCATTGTTTTAATTTTTAATTTTATGTTTTCATTATTATTTTCAAATTTTAATGTTTTTCAGAGTCATGTTAAAATCTTTTACACTATTATTTCAAAATGTTGAAGATTTACCGTAGAAAAAAAGTGTTATTTCAACATCAACACTTTTAGTTTTGAGGGTGTGTTTTGCACAATTTTTGCACATAAAAAATGGGTTTTGTTGGCATTTTCTAAAAATGTTGAAATTTGACCCTTAAAAAAAAAGTCATCGTTCCGGTATCAACACTTTTCACTTTCACGGTGTTTTTTCATAGCTTTTGTACAAAAAATTAGTGTTCTTTGCCATTTTTAAAACATGTTCAAAATTGACCCTAAAAAAGAAACCATCGTTCCAGTGTACACACTTTTCGTTTTATAACACTGTTTTTCATGTTTTTTCAGGTTTTTTTGGTGAGAGTTCCCGTTTTGAGTTTATAGTTCCTGTTTCAAAGTTTACACTGTTCTATGTGATGTGGTTTAAGGCATTCTTGCAGTTTTAGTTTTGATCTAACCTTCATGAACCCTTATTCATGAAGCTCAAGTGATTTTCAGTTAAAGAAAGTTATAAGCTTCATGTAAACATCTAATCATGCATGAAATAACATGTAACAATCAATCCAGATCTTTGCGGAGTAATTAGGATAAAATATAGATACATATCATTTAGTTGCGCGTAAATACATAAAATACACAAGTGCATAAAAATAGACACAAAATTGCTACAAATATATTTTATTAATTCCAATCTTCCTTATGCAACTTTCAAGACCCTGTGCACACAATTGTAGGGGCCCACGCACTCAGCTGTGGACTTACCAAGGTCCTTGCACACTCAGCTGTAGGATCCTTCCCCTTCACCCAAACAGAAAAATATCTACAATTACAGACTCAAAATTATTTAATCCATCAAGTAACTCCTATAACTTATTCCCTTAGACCCGCTAAGACACCTTTTAATACTCTTTTCTATTACAATACCATGCTCTGAAAACCATGGGCGGATCTCAAAACAATACAAAAATATAAGGGGTTTTGACCTTCCTAAAACCCCTTGACTTCTATTTGACTTGCGCTACTTGTGCTCCGCTCCTCAAAATGTAGAGACTTACAATATTTTAACAAACTTGACCTTGGTGACCCTGTCCCAACAACGCCCCAACAGAGTTATGTGACTCATCCTCGATTCACTCTGTTGGTACGCTCTAGATCTTTACTTTCAGGTTGGTGAATGAAGAATTCACTAGGTGAAGCGCCGCATTGAACGACTGCTTGTTGAACTTCTTTGAAAAAAAATTCTGTAGTAGGCCTATCTACTACTAAGTCAATGGTTCACTACAACTACTGCATACTCTTGAGTGTGCCTTCTATAGTCTGTGAGAGCTACCCTGCTTCTTCTTCCCAAGGTTGCATTCATGCAGTGATGATCTACATCTTCTTCCATAGATCCTTGATCTGTCCTTGCAGGGATGTCCCCTCTGTCAACTGAGTGAACCGTTCTACAGGGGCTAAGATGCGCATTGTTGCCTTTATCTCATCAGAGTGCAGCTGCTTATCCCGAATGACGACTTCGATCTTTTTCCCCTATGCATCCTTATGCAGCGAGGCCCACAATTCTAGAGTCTCTTTAAACAACTGGCTACACTCCTTGACTGCAACATCAATCTTTTCCCTATTTGATCTGATGGAAACTTCGCATTGTTCTCGGATCTCTGGTGGTGTGGTGGGCTACAACTTCAATTAAAGCTCAGTAATTTGTAGTTGTAGATTGAAGCGAACTTTATCCACCTATGCCTTTGATTCTCTAAACGCATATGCTAAACACTACACTTTTTCTTTAGAAGTGGCCTCAGAATGAATCTGGAGCTTCGGGAGCTCACTACATACTCTGGAAATGGCCTGCTCTAGTTGTGCCCTTCCGCACTAGCCTCATCATGATCCTGGAGAGATTTGTGCTTTTCATCACACGTTTATTGACTAGTGATCTGTGCATCCTTTATCACTGTGAGAGCCTATTTCTCTCGTACTTGAAGCTCATCTTCTATTCCCTGGTGTAGCTCATGCAATGTGTATAGGGGGGCACGATGATCTAAAGTTGACCAAGGATCTAGAAAAGGCCTAAAATTAAAAGTTATTAGATTCAAGTGGAAGTAGCGCCATAGCGTAGAGCTCACAGAAACAACTCCAACACAACTTGAACGAGTGCATTTGGACTTCGGATGAATGAGAAACTGCTTGTCGAAGTTTGTGACGAATTAGTGAATGTCGTATTTTTACTGTTTGACACATGACATTCATAGTAAACAGGTCAAGGTCATCTCCAGTTTAGGTGCAGATCTTCATTACATGATGAAGGTATCAAGTCTTATGCACAAACATATGGTTTATGAACATATATATATTTTGGTGTAAAAACCATATATTAAAATATATGCTATAATATTAAATTCATACCTTAGCATAAAATTATTTAAGGCACATAACATATATTAAATATGGAATGATGGATTTGTGATGGGTTATAAACATTGGAAATGGAATATTACAAAGCATGTTGATGTTATTAAATATTCATAAAGCATATAATATATGGTGGGTTGAACGCATGGTGGGTACATGTATTAAACATCGTGTATGGTATAGCATGGTGCGGAGTTGGAAACTGTTTTTCAATGAAACGACCGCAGAATTGGGAGCCATGGTAACGATTTATGCCACGGTCGATAGTTTATGCTACCATTCACATGTGAAATTCTATATTCGATATATGGTTATAACGTTATATACCATTTCCATGGGAATGATCAGAGGAATATACGTTGTGGTTGTAACATTATATGCCATGGTTCAACGCTCCACCATGACTGCAAAGGATTTGGTACCATTTGAATTCACTGTGTTCACATGCCATGGGCTCTAATGTAATACCACTGCTGAGAATGATATGCAGTTCAACAACAAGCCACGAGGTACAAAATTATGGGTTTGGGTTGTAATTATATGTTAATTTTAGAAACCATATGAAACACACCAGAGTTAAATATAGTATATTGTTGTTATGTGCATTGTTTTCAATGCACTGAATGTGAAGTTTTATATGGTGCAGTTCTAAACAATATGATAAACATAGAATGAGTTTATAACAATAGAGCTATATTGTTATAACAAATGTGCTATGTTTGACATTTGGGTCAGCCACAAACACTGTATATATGTACTATTATGCCATGAAGAGAGGATGAGAGTTGTGACATTTTGTACAGTGGAGAAGAGTTTTAGTGCAACTTTGGGGATTTGGCAGCAAAACTTTGCAGGTTTATTCTGGGGGTTGTAAGAGGTCTTTTTCTGAGCCGCCAATTCTGTTGCAAGTCTCAGGTCGAGAAGAACATAGTTGGACCAGCTGGGATCTTGTTGATGTAACTTTGATGTATTTTTTTGGCTTTGAATTTCTAATATAAAGGCCTCCGCGTTGAAGACTGGACCCGAAATTGTAGGATTTGAGATAGCTGAACTCCATTATCAATCTCTTACGTCACTTTTCTTCTCATTGTTTGTTATTCTAATATGCTACAAAGTTTCTTAACAAGTCTTCATGCTTATGTATTTAATGGTCTTTTTAAATCATGCATTAACACTTTCTAAACAGTGAATGAATCACATTACAATTAAAGATATTTTTTGGGGATCAAACCTGATTAATACATGTGCCTTTATGCAGTTGGGCACTCTCCTATTCTGCGAAATCATTCAAATGCAAAGATCCATTAGGCAGGGGTATAATGCGGAGCTATGAAGTGAGGACCAGCTGCACCCTACTCGATGTCATTATTTTCTTGCTCGCTTGAGATCAACTCGCTTGAACCATGGTTGCTTCAACCTGGCTCGCCTGAGCCTGCAACTCTCTGAGACCTGCGTCAACCTTCGTCAAAACAAACTAATAATACTCTTCAATATGGCCTCAAATTTCATTTTTCGTGGACCTAATAGTATCTCTAATTTCATCAAGGCACCCCTTAGTGAGAACCATTCCCTCCACACCAATGGACTTATCAAACATGTGCTTCCTGCATATGCCTCCCACACTTGAATTTTGTCGTTGTTTAAGAATAAAGGGAGAATCAACGTTCTATAGGTCTACAAAGGGGTCTTCAATACCCCGATCCAGTTCTTATGTATGTTTCTCTTTGTTGTGCTCGCCTTCTCGTTCCTATACGATATTTTTCTCTAGGACGATGGTCACCGTCTTCTTTTCCTTTGGCACCAGTAAACCTCTTTACTAGTGCCAACTGCACCTTCTACATTATTCCCTGTTATGCCTTCAATAATATCTATTGGAAGGAGCCAGTGAGTTGACCACTCAAGGAATAATTGTGTCTTATCATCTTCAGTGACCAAAAATTTCAATTCCCTCCATTTTTTCTTCAAATCGCGCCTCACAGAGATTTATACATAATGGAAACTAGATTTAAAATCTACAATGTGCCGATATTCTTTGAACATATTAGGGATAACCGTGGTTTTTGGTTAATCACCATTAACAATTTCATTTCAAACAGTGCCCAAAACATCTTATTTTCAATGACACAGGAAGGGTCCTTCTTTGCCCATAGCGAGGCAAACTTGGTAGCCTTGCAGAACTCCAGATTTATCATTGGGAATCGGGAATCCTATGGCATCCTCAAAGCTATCATTGAAATCAATAATAGTAGCCACACATAGTGGAATTATTTTCCTTCCTCCTATGCTTCGCAATATTCATCCAAGAATTATTGGCATAGGTACTTCACCCAATTGAATTGGACCCCCTTGCTGCACTGCATAGGCAAGTATACCACGGGTGGTGGTACTTCATCGGCATGACATATACCTGTGACTTCTTCATCAACTTGAAGTCACTTTTCACTTGTTCCATGAGCATTTTATCCTGAGAATTCCCCACAAAGCATCTGCAGTGTTTGCGCCTTGATATGGTAGTGTTGTGATTCTATAGATCAACATATCATCAATTAGGATGCCCCTCCTAGCCATAGGCACCCATTATGAACTAGTGCCAACAACTGGCACACACAAATGGTATTAATAATGTTGCGGCTAAAACTTAGGACATACAACATATTGAGAAACCCTACGCGCTTAATACCAACCACCCAATTCATTTATTCAAGCCTTGTAATGCTGCCCTCCTCATAGTATATTGTCTTCAAGTATTTATTGGGTTATAATTGTGGAAATTTCTCATGATTGCCTAAATCCCAATCCTCCATCTTTAGAAATAGTACCCGGGCCAAAAATTTTCCTGTAATAGGTACTTCCTCTAGATGCAATGGCATTAATACCTTGATTTTCATAGAGTCAGGGTCCCTAGTTACTTTGGCGGTTGGTTTTCATGGGGGTATATATGATCGTAACTGAGAAATTGGCTCTGTGCCTTCTATGCTGATATCCTCAATCCCCACATTCATCTCTTCTTTTTCTAGGTCCTGGGTTCCATAGGCTTCTTTTTTTATTATTGATATGACCCTTCCTTCTTTTCTTAGTTGGGATCTTCCGTGACAATTATTGAACTAAGAGTTTTTGTGGCCTTTTTAGATTTTTCTCTGTTGCTATAGAGGTAGTAGGATTTGGCCTCGACAACCTAGGTGTTGTAGCAAGGGTTGGAAGTGTTGTAGTCATGAATTTTACTACCCCTCTCTTCAAGAATTCTTTCTCAACTTTTGCCCAACGTATGTAACCGAACATACAACAATACACTTGGATCTTTAAGTGCGACAACACATAACAAATTCTCAATATGAAAAGTGGCCAAGTGTGGAGTGGGGTGTGATATTTATAACTTGATTTGAATGCAAACTTTCTATTCCCCCGTAAATCTCTCTCATAAATGAAATTTTGGCAACATATTCTCCCATATTTGAGCCTTAAATGCAATTCCCCCACTCCTTTTAACAAAAAAATAGATGTCAAATCAATTGTAGCTACTCCAATGGTCACTTTCTAGGTAGGCTACGAGAAAATCCTCCTTGTGGCACAACTACCTCATCAAAGCTTCCATCTGCGTGCTCTTACAACACATCATGCATCGTTCCTTCTTCGATAAATTTTTTGCTTGGAAGAGTAGTTTATAGTCCTAAACTTTCTTTCAACTGCCAAAAGCACTAAGACTTTCCTGCATCCATGTATTCATTATGCAAGGGTGGGATCATCCCTATAAACATTCAGCCTGCTCGCATTAATCCTGCCTGGAAATACTTCCCCATTCAACTTTGCGAGCTGAACTACACCACCATTTGAAATGTCCTTAGTTACATATATACCCAGTGACTGCATCTTAAACTACCTCAGAAATTTGGTAAACTTTTTGTCATGCATTAGTAGCAAATCACCATTTTTGAAGGTGTGCTACTTGATGTGGAAATCATTTCATGCCTTTTCTCTAGATTTTTGTACCTGCTAATGGATGCCAAGCAAAATGTAGTCTTTCTCTAATGCCAATAGATGCACGAGGCATTTCTCCATGACGTCATGATCTGCCATCTCAATTACTGTTGCAATTCTTGGGCTAGACACTATGTATTCCATCAATCATTACTGCTTCTTGTCCATAAACAGTCGAAAGGCTTTTTTCCCAGTAAATTTCTTACAAGTAGTCCTATACGCCCATAAAGGAACTAATATGCACGCATCCCAATCATTTCTATTAAATTGCATATCTTTTTGAGGGAATTCACTAAGATCTTGTTGAAAGCTTCAATAGTTCCATTCACCTAAGGGTGATATCTTGTACTCTTTTGATGGTTAACATGGAACTATTATGTTAAAGCTGCAATTGTCTCATTCAGAATGTGTGACACTCTAACACTCATCAGAACCTTTGGGCATCCAAAACTTGATAGAATAAACTCAAATATGAACTTCTTAGCAGTGCCTACATTGAAATCCTTCATAGGTTGTTCCTTGGCCCACCTGGTTAAGTATTCCATTGTAGTCATAATATAACACACTCCCGTCTTTTTTCCCAGTGGATGAATATGTCCAACAAAGTCAATTGCCCATTTATCAAATTCTTGTAACGTGACCTATGGATTTAATGGAAGTTCATCCCTTCACGATGGTCTCTTGATCCTTTCGCATACATCACACATATGACAGTATTCCTTGGAATCTTTATGTACTTATGGCCACCATAATCATGCATGTAGGATATTTTGCATAGTTTCCCTACCTGCGTAGTGCCATCCAGTGACACCATCATGTGCTTCAGCTAGTGTTATCACCCAGTAATTTCCCAAGGTTAAGGAAATAGATCACTGGGGTAACCACAAACCAACTTTTAGGCTTAGGCTCTAGCCAACCTAAGTCCAGAGAGGTCTCTCTTTATATGATTTAGCTTTGTTTGATGGGATATTAGGCTAGTTATGAAAGTTCAAGGGGGTTTTGATTTGTGTTGAGGATTGGGTGGTGGAATTCTTGGAGCAGATGGATAGAGCTAGGTCTTCAAGCCATTGGGCTATGGAGTCAACAATGGATAGCATAACTGGACCAAATCATTAAAGGGAATGTTCACAGGGTAGGCTAGCAAAGCAAAATGAAAATCTTTAGGCCTAATGGGTGAAGTGATTCTAACCAGGGTGAAAGGGCACTTAAGAATCCTTGGACCGATATCAGAATGATGAACATAGGGTGATCATGAACAAAGGGCAATTAAGAATGCTTTGCTATAGATCAGAGGAGAAACTACAGAAGCTAAGGAGAAGTTAAGAATTCCCTAGCTAAGATAGTTTAGGAGAAAACATTTGAAATGTAAAAAAGTCAAGACAAAGTGCATTTAAGCAATTTCTGAAATATAATTCCTTGCTATACATTTAGACTTTATAAATTTACACAAAATATGATGGAAAAAACATAAGGAAAATGACATTGAACATAGGAGAATACTTATTTGTATTTCACTTTACACAAGAATACTGTAAAATATCTTATCTTTATTCATTGATCCAGCAATCTAATCTAGTCATTGGTATAATAGAAATTTGATTTTAGAGAAAAATTCTATATAAATGTCTTGGAATCCACACAAAATAATTCAAATGAAGAAGTATTTATACAAATTCTAAACTGAAATATCTTGAAAAAATATCAAGATTGGTTTTACAAATATCTCAAACTGTTTTACATTAATAGAACTTAAATAAAGGACACTCAAAACTAATGAATCTATTTGGCACTATATTTATGGATTGAGGGTGACAAAGAAGAGAAATTCAAATTTGATAGCAACTCTTAATTGATGATGAGGCATCCAAGACACTAACTGCATCCTTTCTTTGTGCATTATGCCCCATCAATTCTACAAACTTAGGGTGCATTGATACATTTTTATATCTCCATCTGAGATAGATATGTAAAAAGTGAAGGAGGTTATTGTAGATAAGTATTCTTTTGAGATAAACCTCTCCCATTTTCCCAAAATTCAACTCCCTCTGTTCACAATAGTCTCTGTAAAAAGATGTCAAAAATAGGACTTTGCACAGTCCGAACAATAGGTTGTGAAGACATGCACTTATCTTAGTTTTGGTAGTACCTATGTAAAAGGTGAGATATTTTTTTTATAGATTAGCCTTTTAGGAACACAAACCTCCTCCAGTTTCTCAACGGTCATCTTGGATTGGCGAAAATAATTTCTGAAAAGCTATGAATTAAACAGGAAATTTCTGAAGAGCGTACCATTTCTGCTCTGATTTCATCTTTTAACCTTAAACTTCTTTGAACTTTTTTTCACTTTTACTTTGGATAAACTTCATTGTTGTTGGTGAAAGTGTTTTCATCTCTATTTAACCCCTACTACCTCCATGTTTACTTTTACTATATAATTTTACCGCTCTTTTTTTCATCTATCTTCACTTTGACATGAATCTGTATGCTTTGTAGTCTTCCCTGTTGTTTGTCTTCATGCTAGCTACTTTACTTCACTTGGTCTTCAATGTGATCCTCTTTAACCCTGATACACTTTGACTATTTTTTACTGTTTCCTTTTACCTTCAATGTATATTTTAGGTTTTTACTGTCTATTTCAACAGTAAATCATTTAATTCCATGTTTCCTCTACTTGTCTTTTAACTGTGTGTCTTATTTTGCATCTCTATTTGAATAGATTTGATAACAATCTCAAAGTAAACAGTTCTTATGACTAGTATTAAGATTGTTTATCCAAGGTTGTGGTCTTTTGATTGCCTGTAAAATAAAACAAACTGTTAGGAAAACGTTGGGATGATAGGGAGGGTCATTAATGGTTTTATCAAGCTTTATAGGTCTATGGAGTGAGTCCAAAGTGCTTTCAGGAGGTAAACCATGCTTGAATTGGTTAGCAAAGGCTTCAGGTGGCGCAAAAGGGTTACACAGGGTTTTACTACACAAACAGATGAAAACGAGCAACACTGGGGTTTTTCATGTTTAAAATGGTAAAGGTTTGATTATTTTGAATTTTAGCACAAAGTGAATAGTATACGGTTTTGTTATTTAGTGAGAGGGAGGTAAGCAGTTATTTCAAACCACTTTTGTGGGCTTGTTGGTATTTGGGAGGGGTCACCCAATTCCACTCTTTGAATGACACATAGCATCGGGGTAAACCACCTTTTCGAGTGGGTATCATCTGGTGGATGGGTTGGCCTGATATGGATAAGTTCTGTCAAATGTGGAGGGAGACGATCACATGGTGATCGGGCAGGGAAGCTGCACTGAGGCTAGTGGGGGGCCCGATGGGCACTCAAGTGTGGCAATATTAGGGTTAATGATGGGTTAAGGTAGGATTAAGCCATTGAGCTAATTAGCAGAGGATTTAATCAGGGTTTTACCTAACATAATCATAGATCAATTACATAGTAGATTTGGTTGAGGTTCTTAGGTGAGACTAATAGTTTATAGTTAAACTAGGGTGTAGGGTTAATTAGCACATAGGATCTATATATATACGGGGAAATGGTTTTATTATCGGGATTTAATATAATAAAATTAGTAATTAATATGAAAATATGATTGGAAAAGGGAAAAATCACTAGGTAAATGCTCTTTTTGTGAATTTGATGTTTTTTCACATATTAACATTAATACTTAGGGTAATGTGTTTTGGTGGGTTTTTTATATGAAAATGATTTATGTGAGGGGGGAAAATGCTTTTCCTAAGAAAAAGTGTTTTAACTTCAGTAAAGGAATATTATTAGGAAAGTGAATGAACTAAAGGGGGGGATGATTTTTTATGACGGGAGTTTAGTACTTGATATCCATAAATCATTGAGCTGAGGGCGAGGTCCCTCCAAAAGTCAGAGAAATGTTCTGAGCCTCTTTGACTTAAGGTTTTTGAGCATTTTGAACTTTATTATGGGAAATTATTCAAGTAAAAGGTGAAATGAATGGAGAAAGTTAATTAGTTGACTTTGAGATCCATTTGCATGCTTGATTGTTCATTCATATCTAGAACATATGATGGAAAATGATAAATATCTATTGTTTAATCAATCATCATACTTCTACAACCTTTCTCCTACTTACTCATCTACCTTTCCTACCATTTTTCTTCACTTTATTAGGGTGAATTTAGGCTAGCAAACCCTTATCAATCTTTTTCTTTTCTTTACAAAGTAAACTATCTAATTCTAACCTTATATCATCCAAGGGCTCGGGTTAAGCTTATGAGTTCCTTTTATTTTCTCTACCTAACTATGATCTGCCAAGATTATACTATTTGGTCAAATTTTATTCTCTAACTATAAACATAAAATTCAAAGCATGGAATAATCAAGATTAGATTATTTGATTACCATGGATTGTGGCATAAGTAACAAGTTGCACACATTCATTATTATGCATAAAAGTAAAATAGGAGTGGCATTTAGACTTGCACATTTTCATCGTCTCTTTTGTTTTTGGGGTTCATATATTTTCATCGTTTTTGACATTCTCTTATTCTTTTTCCCTTTGATTTATCTTTTAGGACATACCCTCTTTACATTTTTTAATTTTTTATAATATGGAAAATGTTTGCAGAAAGCAAAGGTATGTACAATATTACAAGCTTAACCTTAGTCATTCAAAATTATGACTCCTATTCGTATAGGAACCTAACAGCTAAAATACTGTGTCTTTCATATTCATGAACATATCAATGTAGAACTTCATTCGAACCCATGTTATTTAGTTGTCCTGCAAACACAGAAAAATCGACAGCCTCGACAACTAGTTCCTTGTTTTTTTGTGTCATATAAACTTCAAGAGCTATGCTAATAGATAAAAGCTGAATGATGTGTGAACAATGTCCGTCCGCAACTCTGATAGAAAAGAGTTGCATGTCAGGTAATCCTTCCTCAATATTTGTAGGTTCTTCGCCATTTTCGATCCAATAAAGGTGGTCTGATCCAACATTCAATCTCTCGAGCTTCTCTATTACCTCAAAATCATATTCTTGGAAAAGGAGCAACCATCTACAAATTTTCCCCCTGGACACAGGCTTATTGACTAGGTACTTTAAAGTGGAATGGTATGTGTACATCTTAAAGTGCACACCTAGTAAATAGTGCCTAAACTTATGTACTACATAAACCATGGCCAAACCTTCCTGCTTTGTGTCTGAGTAGTTTCTTTTGGCCTTAGATATTTTCCAACTGGCGAAGACAATTAGTCGATCGATATCTCCTACCCCTGGTTGTGTTAAGATGGATCCCAACACTATGAAAGATGCATCCACATGTACATGAAATTCCTTCTTCTAATCTAGGAATACTAGGATTGGCGTTGTAACCATCTTCTCCTTCAAAGTATCCAAGCTCATCTAACAATCATCATCATAGAAAAATGTAACATCTTTCTTTAACACCTTTTCCATGGGTGCAGTGATCTACGGATATGCCTTAATAAACTTCCTATGGTACACGGTATGACCCAATGTCATGTGTAGCTTCTTTATATTCCTAGGGGGGCTCTAGATTGATAATTATGATGATCTTAGCAGGGTCTACCATCAATCCCTGCTTACAAACAACATGGCCTAACAATATTCCATAGGGTACACAGAAAATGCATTTCTTCAATTTCATAGAGAACTAATACTTCGTACAGTTATCCAACATCAAGAATAGACTAGAGACATGCTTCTTTACCAGCCCATACATTGTCCAATCATTGAAGTAGACTTCCAGAAACTTATGAATGAACTCTTTGAATGCTGCAAAAACTACCCTAGAGAAAATTGTAGGAGCATTTTAGAGTTTGAAAAGCATAACTATATACTAGAATGAACCCTTTTGGTAGTGAGGTTAGTCTTGCTTCGACCCTTCGTTGCAATATTAATTTAGTGGTATCCCAAGAATCCATCTGTAAATGAATAAGATTTATGTCCATCAACATTCTTGAGAACTTCATCTGCAAACGGCACAAGAAATGGATCACAGACACATGCATCATTTAGCTTCTGCGGATCTACACAAATCTTGTTATTACCTTTTGTTTTCTTCTCTTGGACTACTATAGGACTGATCCACTTATATTCTTCTACAGGATCAATTATTTCGATCGCGAGCATTTTATCGAGTTCCTCTCATACCATTTCCTTGTATTTGGGTTTCAACTGATATGGGAATTGCTTAACTAACTTCGCATCAAGTTTTAAATTGATCTTCATCACCCCCAAATCTCCTACTATCTATTTCAAGTCAGAGAACTCAGTTGGAAACAAATCCTGATATTTGTCTAATAATTTTGCTACCTTATCCACTATATCCTCATCCTAATAGTCGCCAATGTTCACAAATTTTGGTTATGCTTCTGAACCAATGTTCATATTGTTTGTGCTCACGAGTTGTGAAATATCAATTATCTTCACACTAGGTCCCCAAACTTCACGTTGTCCCTCTGATTCAAGGATATAATATTCCGCGGATCCTCATCAACTTCTTCCATTGTAACATTGTAACATTCTAAAGTATGTTGTAGCTGCATACTCTAGTCAGGTTATATCCACGTGAAAGGTTTGATAAGTGTTCGGAAGATTGTTGCTTTAATTTCCTGAAGCACTTCATCAATGCATGTGAACCCATCTTAAAAACTGAATGTGAGATGGAAACTTTCTTTCATATAATCCCAGTCAGCAGTCCCATGTCACAACTATGTTTCTAAATACTATTTCTTGGGATAACATATAGGGAATTAGTAAAGATATGCACCCGCTTAGGTTGAGATATCTCACCCCACGCATTAGTCCACCACACCAAATTTTCACATGGATCATCCTCCCCCATGTATTTTTAGTGAGTCAGGTGTTCACATAGAAAAATCTTAGTTGCATCATTTGACAATATTCCTTCTAGTCAGCAAAATTATGCATGTGCGTACCCCACCATCTTGCGGGTGTAGCTCTTAATGCTAGATCTAAGGCTTGAAACTAGTGTTGCTATGGTACATCCCTTTCAAAATGTTCAAGAAATATATTGACATCACCCAAGAAATCATAATAGGGTAACTTATGTACCTAAGTAGATACATAGCATAGTGATTTTGTAAGTTGATTACATCTCAGCGTAGAGACCTCATGCAATCAATTCTGCTAAATTCTAACTCTTCATCTGAGTCTAATTAGTAGGAGTTGTCCTTCTCCCAGCTAATCCTTCCATCCATAGTAGGATTGATCCAATATTCATTTTGTGTAGTTAACTTATATATATTCTCAATTTCATCATCTTCATAATAGTCACGGTTCATTTTTGTGTATCGTGCACCTTCAACTAGATCCAATGGGAAAATTACTTGAAGTTCATTCTTTTAAAATACCATGCTTTTGTTTTTTAAGTTAATGATTGCATTCATGTCAAAGGCCCAATCAATCCTGAGAAATGCTGGCTATGGATTACTATCATCGATGATCACACTAACTTCAAAATCAAAAACTACCCTTGCACCTTCAATATCTATAGTTACTCCATGCAGGCACCCCATTGGAATTATATTTTGCTGATTCGCCATGTGCATCTAAATTGGTGACCATTGTAACTTAGGCTTTCCCATACATTCCCAAGTCTACTTCGGAAGTACATTAGCATCAAATCCCAAGTATATGATTACCTAATCCCTTTCGAAATCACTGATCTGCTCAGTCATCCACATCTCCCTACCGATTATTTTCTTTCTTTGGTTTACCTTATTGACTACACATTGTCCTAGTAACAACTTATCCTTGATTCTGTAGTTATCTATTAGTTCTTGTAGTCTCTAGGCTGCCTTGTAATCACGTAGTAACTTCATACAGGTCTGCAAAATCAATTTCAACTCTGTGGGATCTAAATCTTGTGTTGCAATAGAATATTTAGATTTATCCTTTTGTGAGACTATCAACATCAGTTTCTGAGATGTAGAAGCACATAGAAGCATAAAATGCTTTCTTTCCTCAATGAATTCCTCTTTTTCTCTATGTAAATCAAACCCAACATTCTTCTCACAAACTTTTAAGAACCATGACTATGATTTTTGTTGTTTTCCTTCAACCTTGTCTTCACCAGTGGCTACATCACTTTGCGTGACTATGTTGAGACTTGGATTATCTTCATGTAGCTCGAATCTGATCATTTGAATATTCTGTGTCGATTGGTGGTTCTTCTTCTCTTGTATATTTGCTATTAAGATTGGGAAATCTTCTATAACATGATCAAACTAATGACAATACTGACATGAGGGGTGTGTTGGATTCTGATAGTTGTGCACAAATCTTGGTTCTCCACGACTGTAACAAATAATTTGGACCCAACCTCTTCCAACTACTCCTCCTCATCCGCTTCCCCATCCTTGATATCCTCCATGAGTTGTAGGCAATCCTGTTATAGACATTTTTATGCACTACAACCACAATCATAAATGTCCATAAACTGAGGGCTCCTAGGTCCCTAAAAGTGTTGCTTCACTGCCTAAAGGAACAAGGTTAGCTGATTACATCATCTCCCAGAAGTTCTCCACTAAAAACCGCTCATAAATGGTCAAAATTGGACCATACTGAATGCCCAATGCAGAGAGTGCGATGCATCGCACCTAATACACACGGGAGGTGTAATGCATACTAGAAAGTCCTTCTACAGGGTGCGATGGATGAGAATAGACAAGTGGCAGAGATAGTTTGCTAAGTGGATGATCAAGGAATCTTCTAGAAACTTCTCATATGACACTTGCCTCTCAGAATTTTCTCAAGGATGAGTAAGAGATCAATGAAATCTCCAAGTGGAACCAAGAACTATTAGAGAGAAGACACTAATCAAAAACCCAGAGCTGACTCACACCTTTGCAAAAATCTATATATGGATCTCTCATCCCAGAGATCTAGAGGCTGGAGGCTGGAATTTTGTATCTTATAGAGAAGTGTTGTTGGTTTTCTGGTGTATATTCATAGTGTTGGGTGATCTAAGATTTACTTGAGGTGAAGAAGGGCTTTCTAGCTGGAGGATGATGCTGGGTCAGAACATATGGTTGTAATCCTCTTGCTGCTTTTCATCTTAATAAAGTTATTCAAGTTTTCCTCCATATTCTTCCATGATTACTTATATATGCATTTGTATGGTTAACACACATTTGGTCCTGTGTTATTTATTAATATAGATCTTTGTTCTTCGATAGTAGTATGTTGTTGTGATTCCACAGGTGTTCTTTGAAGCTAGGCAGATGAAGAAGAAGCGACAAAGCTCTATCAGGAAGGATAGGGAATCAAGCGCAAGACTAAGGTCGGTCTCCTTTGTTCCGCTCCTATCCATTTTCATAAAGGAAAGCAAAAGTAGACTTTACTTGTTTGTTTCTAAGATAGCTACCAGTCTTAGTTGGAATAGCAGCATCCGAGTGGACACTATTCCCGATAACAAAATGGTGACTCCACTGGGGAGCGACTAGATTGTTTGTTAGCCCATCTTTGTTTCTTTTATAAACTTACAGACAGAGCCTGAAGCCAAGCCAACTAGCCTTCAAACTGTATTTGTTATACAAATGCAAAGTAGATCAATGTTGCTTTAGTCTATCTTTGGGTTTTGTTTATGAATTAAACAATCGATCTGCAAACAGTCTAATTGCCCTAAGTGGTGGCTCTATTAACCTCCTTAGATCTACCCCTGTGATTTACATATACTGAACATCACTTACTCGGCCTAAATCCCTTAACTGAATTGCAAATTATGAGTAAAAACTTGTTTAAAGTCTCACACTAGTACCATCGCACCCTTCCTTTAAGGAAGTCTGTATGCATCGCACTTCCCGAGTGTAGTAGGTGCGCTGCATACTGAATTCACAGTGTGACAGGTGTGATGGTCAGGGAAGGTTAACTTTACCTTCAGACTTTGGTTTTTTCCTCACTATTTTCAGTCCTATTCATGAGTTTTGTTGTCTGTAGTCATTGTATTTCTGTGAAAACCCTCTTCTCTTACATTATTCCGCCTCCATAGTGCAAAGAATTGTAAGTGTTTTTATGTATTGTCCGCCATTTTCAGTTCTATTTTGCAAAAAAGTAACATAGTCGAACTGTCGTTTCTTGATCTGAAAGTGTTGTAGCTGTTGTTTTCATTTTTAGAAGACAATCCCATTGTTTATGATAGCTGATTATATAGTTACTATTACATATGATTTGAATTAGTAGTTTTTAAAGTGTCAAAAAGCAATTTTCATTTCGAAATCGCAAAGTGTCTCTCTTACCTTCACTTCATTTTGAAAAGAAATTTGTTGAGTATTGTCGCTTTGAAAAATAATTCAGATTTGCACATAGATTTCTTATCATCATTCATACATTAAGAAGGCTGAAAACAAATACATGCATGTGCATTTGCATTTTGACTGCTTGGTTTGATTTAGGACAGTGCATTTAGCGTGTGCTCTGTGCTCTTTGCTGAAAGATTCTTAACTTTCTTTCCTTAGTATCTAGGATTTTCATTGCCAAAAGAAGATTAAACATTTGTTTATCATCTTAGACTGCATTTTAGGAATTGTATACACATCACGCGGTGAACCTGAAAGGAAATTTTTTTAAGAAAGATCAACTTAAAATAAATTTAATGAATATAACAACGCTTTGGAATCTAAAGCACAACATCTATAGGTCTAGGCTAGAGACGTATTCCGGTGTCGTAAAACCTAGTAACTGTTGCTTTCTTTGTTGGTTGGGTGATTCCTCCACTCCGAGACGGAAAGTGCCAGTACAGACTTGTGCTCCCACGTACTTTCGAGTATATTTTGGGAGACCACAATAGGCTGCATCCTTTATCCTTAGGAAGTCATGTCTGCCGCCCTATCAATCATAATGCATTGAACACAGCATTCAGGAAGATTGGCTGCCGTACCATAAAAAGTATTCTGCAGTTTTACGATTGGTTTGGTAATCCCCTCTGCCTAGATCTCCAGAGAAGTCTATTTTGCTCCTTTTCAGACTCCTTAAAAGAAAAGGTCCATCTGAGCGCTTGTCACTTCAGGCTCATTAAAAATCGAAGGCAACTAGAGTCATCTTTTGTTTTTTCTCAACTCTTAAAAATTGAAAAAAAAAGTTGTGACAAAGCGTCTAAAATTTATTTTAATCGGAATAACGTCACTGTTCCCTCGTTGGTATTAGAAATTAGTCTCCCTCATCGCAAGTTCTTGTAGAATCGCTAGGAAATCTTTTGGATAGAATAAATATGTCTGAACAACCATCGACATCCAGGACTATGTCATCTGATGCAGCAGCAGTAGAACCTCCTGCTGCTACTCCAACAATGTTCGTTGGTGTACCATCTGTCCGGGAAAGTTATCAACTACAAGTCTGAGTCCAATCAGGGACTATTTCGATGACATGGTCAGCTCCTATTTCTTCATCTGGATTCTCACCTGGTATTTCTAATGTAGAAACTCAAGAAATTGATCCAATGTGTCTTCAAAGTCAAATATACCCTTTAAGTACTGGATTGCCACCATACGGGGGGCAGTATGCCTTTTCATTGTTCCCTCCTGGAGAACAAACATATGGGAGTTTACAACAAAGTTCAAGTCAAACTGGAATTACATCTAGCGGTTGGGTACCAATACCACCTCAGCACCCAAGGTTTGTATATTTAATGCAACCAGTCCACCCTGTGTCAAATATTCCCACTATACCTACTATGGTGATTGCATCGCAAGTACAAGCGCTACCTATTGTATGTCAACCCCAAGTTTCTCAGGTTGCAATACAACAACCTCTTGTCTCAGTGATTCAATCACAACCTTAGGTTAGTGCCTCCTTATCTGGAGTGACTCAGGCTCAAACAGGTACTATGACTCCTCATCTTGGTCAATCATCCAGTATTGGACAATATCAAATGGTCCAACAACCATGGCTGGTTCAATATTAACAACCGTAATTCTAGCAATCATATCAGGGACCTGAGTAACAAGTCTTTGTAAGTAATGGGAAACTGCATTTCCAAACCGGTTATCAACAACCATACTATAATGGTCATGCCCATCAACCTTATCAAAGTTACCAGCATCAAATACATTATGCTGGTATGCAAAAACCCACTGTTCAAGTGATTCCATCTTATCCTGGGTATGCTTCGACTAACTTGAATCAACAGTTGCCCTTTGTAGCAACTCTAGAATTACCAGATCTAAATTGGCTAACGAATGATCCAACTGCTTATGCCCCTTGGTGGCCGGTGATTCCTCATAAACTTTCGTTAGATATTCCTAAATTTAATGGAAATCCGGGTGAAGACCCGTCGAATCATGTGCTGACCTTTCATCTCTGGTGTTCATCAAACACTCTCAATGATGATTAGATCAGGCTTCACCTTTTTCAACGAACGTTAACTGGTCTGGCAGTAAAATGGTATATCGAATTACCTAGAGCTTCGTTTGATAACTTCAGTACCCTATCCACAACCTTTTTAACTCATTTTCAGTTACCCATAAGGTACAAAACAAGAACAAAGCTTCTTACCAATTTCAAACAAATGACAACCACTCACATATCCGATCATATTCATGAGTGGCGACGTCATCGTAGAATGGTAAAAACATATGTTCCTGATCAGCTGTTGGCTGAATGGTTTATTAAGTCATTATTACCTTCTATTACAAAAGATGTGGCAAAGGGAGGAGTCGTCACTGAAGAGCAAGCTATTGGTCGTGCACAATATCTAGACTTGATTTATACTCAGTCTGGCACACTCTACGATAAAATCCCTGATGCTCCTAGACCAAAATTTTTCGTTCCTCCGCCTCCTAAATCAAACAAAGACTCTCATGTTGGCAATGGTGTGATAGGTACGACTAGCATGAAAACCATAAAGGCTACATCAAAGAAAGCCCGTACGGTTTCTAGTCAAAATGAAAATGACAAACTTCTTGCTTCAGAGGTTAATGTCGTGTCAACTGACAAAGGCAAAGAACCAAAGAAACCAAGAGGCAAGAAGAAAAAGAAAGGGAAAAAGGAGAAACAAGAGGAGTCATCTCCTAAAAAATCTTTTGCAAACCCTTCTAGGAAAAGGAAACCTCCTTCAAGGTGTCAGATATGCGATGAGGATCATCGGACAAGAGATTATCTATATAAAGCTGAGCTTAGAAAATTCTTCAATAATTCAAAAACCTCAATAGTATTGACTGATCTGTTTCTGAACCTGGGAAGAAATCTGGTTGCTAGCGACAATGCTTCCCCGTCCCGAGTGCTTATGTTGTCCATTTCGAAACAACAAAATAATGCTTTGATATCGATAAGGAATAAAGATTATGGAAATCCACAGATGTCGAACAGCAAGGCTACAGATCAACCTAGTAGTTTGACAACAACTTTGACCGAAGTTGTGCCACCCATCATTCCTGAGCTAAAAATAAAGCCGCCAAAGGGAGTAATACACAAATTGAAATTTAACCCTCATGCTAGAGCAACACAGCATTATAATATAGTGGAGGATCTGGCCCAATCGTCGTCCGCTATGTTGACACTTGAGGTACTGCAAAATTGCCCCTCCCAAAAGCAGGCTTTATTATTAGCGATAGGTGGGATTGACCCAACGTATTCCAATCTTGTGGCCTTTGATCACAATGGATATGACCCTCAGTTACTAGCTCAATTAGCTTTCCTTATTCAAGTGAAAGCCCTCAACAAAACTATTCATCAAATAATTATTGATGAGGGGGCATCCACATGTATTATGTCAATGATTTGGTGGAAAAATTTAGGCTCGCCACCCATGTCGCGATCATCAACAACGTTAAAATCATTTGATGGGCGAACATACACTCCATATGGGATTTTAAGTAACTTGCAAGTCAAACTGGGGGGCAAAACAATCGAAATTGATGTTGAAGTTATCGACGGAAACCTCGATTACAACATCCTATAGGGAAGGCCCTAGATATATGCTATGGCTGCCGTTGTGTTGACGTACTTCAGAAAGATTACATTTCCCTTCCAAGGAGGAATCACAAGCGCTGACCAATAAACATTTCTCCCCAACAGTTCACAAGTTACGGGAAGCATTCTAATGATCCATGGAAGCTCTTAGTCACTTCAAAATATTGGAGTAGGCCTCCTAAGAGAGCCTTCCTTAATGGGGACTTTTTCCCTTCTGCCTTTGAGTAAGCTGGCAGAAGTGGCCACAGTGGAAACTTGTCCCATGAGATCTTCCACATCAACAAAAATGAAGAAGAACTCAGAACATTTTGATAGTGTGGATCATTGCGAGGCATTGCCTCCAAGCCCTACCATAGCTACATCATCTGATGATCAATTCAATGATGTTGTACATTATGTACTGGGGGCATTGGAACCAGATCTTTCCTTCATAACCTTATGAGTTGTGATCAAAGGTTGCCATGAGGACAGTTCTTTTACTGTGTCAACCTCATTAAAAAATGAAACAACTCCCTTTCAAAATCGAGTCTTTCAAATATCTCGAAGGTAAACCTTCGTTCCAACCACTGAGTTGAATGAAATGAAGCTTGGGGGGCATCCACCTCAATTTGCGTTATTATGCTGGGGGCATGCAAACTTATCATGAGCAGTGTTATCGTAGAGTTCAATCTCGTTAAAAAATAAACCCACCACGAGCAGTGTTATCGCAGGGTTCAAGCTCGTTAAAAAATAAACCCACCGCGAGCAGTGTTACCACAGGGTTCAAGCTCGTTAAAAAATAAACCCCTCATGAGCAGTTTTAGCACATAGTTCAAGCTCGTTAAAAAATAAACATAAGTCATGAGCAAATGTTTCCCCCAACATTTAAGCTCATTAAAAAATGAACCGGTAAATAACCATTGTGAATGCCTTATCGCCAACTTTTGAGCCTTGCTCGTGTTTTCATCATCACCTCCACTTTGTTTTTAGCCGATCATTCACCCCCATATGATTGTTTACCCTTTTGAGGAACATCTGCGAAGAGTGATTCTATTAGCCATCCTTGTGACACTGCCGTGATTGGAGAATTCCAAATCTTATCTGGAATCAGCTGCTACCCAAAACCATCACTTGTTCCTCGAAAACGAGTCTCCTTTAAGCTCTTTTCAACTAACTCGTAAAATATGAAAAGATTGTCGAGCGATTGGCCTCTCTGGCTCGTAAAATTCATCAGAAGTGTTATCCCTCCTCTAGATTTTAATCTTTTTGGACCTGAGGGATTATTACACAAAAGGATCGAGCGCTTGTCTTGTTCAGCTCGTTAAAACTATCGAAAATTCATCCCTTTTGTATTATTTTATGCTTTTTCAGACTTA
>APFE030230116.1:131262-148211 GCA_000404065.3 Pinus taeda
AAATTTGTAGGACCTCTAACCCTTTAAACCCATAAGGCTAGTCGTTTCCTAACTTGCATAAAGAAAGGATCCGTGGCAAAGCTTGAGAGATGTAAGCCACTTCAAAATAGCATCTCAAATGAGACATTTCTTATCATACGACTCGCGAGAAATGTTGTCGTAGAGGTCAAGCTCATTAAAAAATAAACTCTCCACGAGCGGTTTTAGCGCATAGTTCAAGCTTGTTAAAAAATAAACATAAGTCATGAGCAAATGTTTCCCCCAACATTCAAACTTGTTAAAAATGAACCGGTAAATAACCATTGTGAATGCCTTATCGCCAACTTTTGAGCCTTGGTCGTGTTCTCGCCGTCACCTCCACTCTGTCTTTAGCCAATCATTCACCCCCATATGATTTTTTACCCCTTCGAGGAACATCTGCGAAGAGTGATTCTGTTAGCCATCCTTGTGACACTGCCATGATTGGAAAATTCCAAATCTTACCTGGAATCAGCTGCTACCTGAAACCATCACTCATTCCTCGAAAACGAGTCTTCTTTAAGCTCTTTTCACCTGACTCGCAAAATATGAAAAGATTGCCAAGCGATTGGCCTCTCCGTCTCGTTAAAGGCATCGGAAGTGCTATCCCCCCTCTAGATTTTAATCTTTTTGGACCTGAGGGATTATTACACAAAAGGATCGAGCGCTTGTCTTGTTCGGCTCGTTAAAACTATCGAAAATTCATCCCTTTTGTATTATTTTATGCTTTTTCAGACTTAAGGGATTACATGACAAAAAAGAATCATTGGATTCTCCTTTCCATTCCTTTCAGACTCTCTAAAATTGAAAAGGACCGAGTTATCTTTGTCGTTAAACTCGTTAAAACGGAATAGCAATAAACTCATCCAAATGGATGAGAACGAGTTTCACTGTTGCTAGGCTCGCCAAAATATAGCAACAGGTTCACCCAAAGGGTGGATTATAGAACAAGCATATGTTATCCTCCTCAAGCTTGACAAAAATAAAGAGGTATTGGTCAGCAATGACTAGGGAAATTTGGGAAGAAAACTTGAAAAAGCTTTATTGGTAGCAAGTCGCTCTTGAACATTACACTTTCCTTCCGCATCCATGCCGGGTTGTGTTGTTCCGTTCACTGGTCATCACCATTGTTCCATCACACCATCCATCTTTGGGGTTAACGCTACCAATCCATCGTCAGTGTCGTCGATATGTTCAAGAGAAGTCATTCAGACAATTCATCTGTGTCTCACCCACTGCAACACATTCATGCTCCATTCCTTCATGACCACCACCCTGGACCCTGTATCGTCAGATTGTTTTCACCTCCAAAATCATTTGCTTCGTTCCGTGTCGTTGATGAGGGATTCATTAAGGCCCTCCTGCGACGGGTCACTTCTTGTCGACATTAGCTCATTATCCAAGAAGTTGACTTAGGAACAACCCTTTTAGTACTTTGAAGCTTGCATGCCTCAACGGCAAGTTTCTCACTTTCGGCGATAGGTTTACATCAATGGCCTTCGACTGAGAGATTTTACGTGGTTTTCGACGCCAAGTCCTTTTTCACACCATGTGAATTGTACTATAGTACCTTGAGGATCATTGTCATTATTGGTGATTCCTCTCGCGCCTATTAATAGCTTACATCATTGGCTTGTAATCAGGCGATGTCTTTCCATGTTCGACTCCAGAACATTTTTCACATGGATCGACTTGTGCTCTGAGTGAAGATTGAACGAGTTCTCAAGACCCCGGATCTAGTTTCATCCATCCAAGCTGCGATATATTCAGGAATATAAAGACATCAAATGTACATCATTGCCAAACAGATGATCATCCAAATAAAAGGATGTTGAGTCCAAATCATCAGTCTTCCACACAAACGATTGTCTGTCCTATGTACATGAAAATGAATTTATAAAGCTAAGCATGGGAATGCCCGCCTCAGCTAGATCATGAAAAAATGTTGTTAAAATAATGTATTGTATTGTATCTTATTATAGGTCACCTCCCAGCTCGAAAAAACTTCGGATCCTCATAGTAAAGCATTTCACTCGACATAAAAAATATTAACAACCTCATGCTTTAGGGGGCAACTGTTATAGACATTTTTGGGAACTATAACCCCAATCATAAATGTCCATAAACTGAGGGCTCCTAAGTCCCTAAAAAGTGTTGCTTCACTGCCTAAAGGAACAAGGTCAGCTGATTACATCATCTCCCAGAAGTTCTCCACTAAAAACTGCTCAGAAATGGTCAAAACTGGACCATACTGAATGCCCAGTGCAAAGGGTGCGATGCATCGCACCTAATACGCACGCGTGGTGTGATGCATACTGAAAAGTCCTTCTACAGGGTGCGATGGACGAAAATAGACAAGTGGTGGAGATAGTTTGCTAAGTGGATGATCAAGGAATCTTCTAGAAACTTCTCATATGACACTTGCCTCTCAGAATTTGCTCAAGGATGAGTAAGAGATCAATGAAATCTCCAAGTGGAACCAAGAACTATTAGAGAGAGGACACTAATAAAAAACCTGAAGCTCACTAACACCTTTGCAAATATCTATATATGGATCTCTCATCCCAGAGATCCAAAGGTTGGAGGCTGGAATTTTGTATCTTATAGAGAAGTGTTGTTGGTTTTCTGGTGTATATTCATAGTGTTTGGTGATCTAAGCTTTACTTGAGGTGAAGAAGGGCTTTCTAGCTAGAGGATGATGCTGGGTCAGAACATATGGTTGTAATCCTCTTGCTACTTTCCAACTTAATAAAGCTATGCAAGTTTTCCTCCATATTCTTGTATGATTACTTATATATGCATTTGTATGGTTAACACACATCTGGTCCTGTGTTATTTATGAATATAGATCTTTGTTCTTCAATAGTGGTATATTGTTGTGATTCCACAGGTGCTCTTTGAAGCTGGGCAAACGAAGAAGAAGCGGCAAAGCTCTATCAGGAAGGAGAGGGAATCAAGGGCAAGACTAAGGTCGGTCTCCTTTGTTCCGCTCCTATATATTTTCATAAAGGAAAGAGAAAGTAGACTTTACTTGTTTGTTTCTAAGATAGCTACCAATCTTAGTGGGAATAGCAGCATCCGAGTGGACACTATTCCCGGTAACAAATCCTTCTTCATTCTCTACACAGTTTTCAACCTACATCGTATACAATGGAGTTATGTCCATCATTAGTTCATAGCTTCGACAATTCCTCTCATCATGACCAAATGATTTATAAAAGAAAAAAAACTTTGGAAACTCTATAAACTTCTATAATATGGAACAATTATTACTCGAATGATGTCCTGAAACTTGGAAAATACTACACCAGGTACTTGCACTGGTTCTTGATCCAACAAAAGGTTCTGGTTTTAGAGGGTTAGGACCTCCTGCATCTATATAATCCCAGAATACATCGCATTGATCCTTATGATGACCTTCAACCTTGCATTCTATGCACCAACTTCACAATGTGTCTCTGACTTAACCTCCTTTCCCTTCTTCAGATCCAACAACTCCATATGGAGTCTTGCTAGTGGCGCCTTGATCTGCTAAACTCCTACATTCATATCCTAGATTGGCAAAGCTTCTAGCTTCATCATGGTTTCAAATGCTTCAACCTAAGACCGAATATTCTACTGAGATAACGGTAATCTTAACTTAGGTAATAGCGAAGCTATGTACTAGTCCCTATATTGTTCATCTGAGATCTAAAGATTATCTTGACTTAGTAAGAACTTCAGTCGTTGATTTATATCCTATGCAGATTCATTAACCCTTTGCTTAATCTCGTTGATCTCAGTCACACATTGAGCTTTTGACTTTGGCTTCGTAAATTTTGCATTTAGCACATCCTTCATATTAGCCAATGAAGCAGTCAAGTGAGTCATGTTGTATCTGATATACCAGGTAAGCACCCTGTCCTTTAGCACTATAAACAATTGTTCTTTCTTCATATCATCATCATTGATCTGTTGTACTTTCCTCACAACTTCTGTGATGATCCAAAACTCTCCAGATGCTATAATCCCTAGCCCTAAAATATAGGCATTTTCACTGTATTTTCCATACTAAATAGAGAACGTGGAGTTGGAGGCGGAGGTGTAGTTGAATGAGGTGGATATGAAGGTGGAAGTCGATTAGCTGGATGTTGAATTCCAGAAGTACCCTAATCTATATTCTACACTGCACCTCTCAACATACTAGGGCTACTTCACTCTTCTTCACTTTCAAACTCTCCCAATAAGGGGTTGTATCCACTTTTTACAAATTTGTCTTGATCTAATTTGAATCACTTTCCACTTCACGTAGATCCAATCAAACCCTTCTTAAACATTAAGATAAAGGAATAACCCTCTTTTCACACAAAATCATTTTAAGCCAATTTTTTAGCAATTTCAGGTACATACCTCTCGGACCTTTGAAGAATCATCGTTCGACTTTGCTTTAGGAAACAAATGTATCTATTGTAGATTCAGTGATGAAACCACCCAAGATACTATCAATCTAGTAATCAATAGCCCTCGCAACCTTATAATCAGATATTTCAAGACGTTTGACTAATTCTGGAGTCCATACAATAGGATCGTCGTGCTTGTGGGTAGGTTTTCTATTTGATAATTTGGACAACCACTCATATAATTCACAAGGGAACGATGAAAAGAAAACTTCGTGTACTTCTGTGTAAAGATACCTCTCTAACCACTTTTCTTTTGATAAGCATGGATTCCTATTCTCATGTCTTGCAAACTCATACAACTTTTGATTTATCCACATCTCGATTTCCTTCTTAGTTGGTATCAACTTATGTAACATCACACATCCCTTAGATAGATCTCATTCCTGACAACAAAACCATTTGTTGGATTGAGGGGGCTTGGACCTATGTTTAGATTTAGCTATGCTAACTAAAATAAACTACACTACTAACCCTTTCAGCAACAATCCGCATAACACAGGCTTTAGTCTCACCCGAGGTAGTATTGGGGGATGCGAGAACTAATCTTCTACATCCATAAGGCTATGTGATGTGGTTTAAGGAATTCCTATAGTTTCAGTTCTGATCCGACCTTTGCAAACCCTTATTCATGAATCTCAAGTGATTTTTAGTTAATGAAAACTATAAGCTTCACATAAACATCTAATCATGCATGAAATAACATCTAAGAGTCGATCCAGATCTTCACAGAGTAATTAGGATAAAATATAAATAAATATCATCCAGTTGCACGTAAATATAGAAAATTGACAAGTGCATAAAAATAGACACATAATTGCTTTAAATATCTTTTATTACTTCAGATCTTCCTGATATAACTTTCAAGGCCCTTCAATCACAACTATAGCAGCCTGTGCACTCAGCTGCAAACTTACCAAGGTCTTTGCGCATTTAGCTAGAGGATCCTTCTTTTTCGCCCAAACATAGAAAGATCTATAATTAAAGACTCAAAAGTATTTCATCCATTAAGTAACTACTGTAACTAATTCCCTTAGACCCACTAAGACACCTTTTTATACTCTTTTCTATTACAATAGCATGGTCCACAAACCATCGACGGATCTCAAAACAATACCAAAATATAAGGGGTTTTGACCTTCAAAAAACCCCTTGACTCCTATTTGACCTATGCTACTTGCGCTTTGGTCCTCAAAATATGGAGAATTACAATATTTTAACTAACTTGACCTATGGGACCTTGTCCCAACAATTTCCTTCACCCATCTAGCAGAATACTCTGGTTTTAGTGGTTTAAGACCTCCCGCAACTATATAATCTCGGAATACATGGCATTGATCCTTATGATGACCTTCAACCTTGCATTCTATGCACCAAACTTCACAATGTGTCTCTAACTCAACTTCCTTTCCCTTCTTTAGATTTGACAACTCCATATGTAATCTTGCTAGCAGCACCTGGATATGCTAAACTCCTACATTCATATCCTAGATTGGCGAAGCTTCTAACTTCATTGTGATTTCAAATGCTTCAACGTGAGACCCAATATTTTGCTGAGATAATGGTAATCTTAAGTCAAGTAATAGCTAAGCTATGTAATAGTCCCTATGTTGTTCATTTGAGATCTAAATATTATCTTGACTTAGTAAGCACTTCATTTGTTGATCTATATCCCATGCAGATTCATTAACCCTTTGCTTTCGACTTTGGCTTTGTAAATTATGCATGTAGCGCATCCTTCATATTAGCTAATGAAGCGGTTAGGTGAGTCATGTTGTATCTGATATACCGGGTAAGTGCCCTATCCTTTAGCACTATAACCAAGTGTACTTTCTTCATATCATCATCATTTATCTGTTGTTCTTTCCCTACAACTTATATGATGATCCAAAACTCTTCGGGATCCTCTGATCCCTAGCCTCAAAATACAAGCATTTTCACTGTATTTTCCATATTGAATAGCAAATGTGGAGGTGGAGGTGGAGGTGTATTTGTATGAGGTGGAGATGAAGGTGGAGGTGGATTGGTTGGATGTTTAATTCTAGAAGTACCCTAATCTATAGTCTACGCCACACCTCTCGGCGTACTAGGGCTACTTCATTCTTCTTCACTTTCAAAATCTCCCAATAAGGGATTATATCCATTTTCAACAAATTTGTCTTGATATATTCTGAATCACTTTCCACTTCGCATA
The DNA here is from genome assembly GCA_000404065.3 of Pinus taeda. Taxonomy (NCBI): domain Eukaryota; kingdom Viridiplantae; phylum Streptophyta; class Pinopsida; order Pinales; family Pinaceae; genus Pinus; species Pinus taeda. Next base: position 137,911 of record APFE030230116.1, read on the forward strand.
GATCCAATCAGGCCCCTCTTAAACATTAAGGTAAAGGCATAACCCCCTTTTCACACAAAATCATTTTAATCCAGTTCTTTAGAAATTTCAAGTACTTACCTCTCAAACCTTTGAAGAATCGTCATTCAGCTTTGCTATAGGAAACAAATGTATCTATTGCAAATTCAGTTATGGAACTACCCAAGATACTATCAATCTAGTAATCAATAGCCCTCACAACCTTATAGTCAGATCTTTCAAGACACTTGACTAATTTTGGAGTCCATACAATAGGATCATCGTGCTTGTGGGTAGGTTCGCTATCTAATAATTTGGATAGCCACTCATATAATTCACAAGGGAACGATGAAAAGAAAACTTCATGTACTTCTGTGTAAAGATACCTCTGTAACCGCTTTTATTTTGATAAGCATGGATTCCTATTCTCACACCTTGTAAACTCATACAACTTTCGATCTATCCACTTCTTTATTTTCTTCTTAGTTGGTATCCACTTATGCCAAATCACACATTGCTTAGATAGATCCTGGTTCCGACAACAAAACCATTTGTTGTCTTGAGGGGGCTTGGACCTAGGTTTAGATTTAGCTACAATAACTAAAAGAACCCTACACTACCGACCCTTCTGGTAACAACCCGCATAGCGCAGGCTACAGACTCACTCGAGGTAGTATTCGAGAATGCTAGAACTAAGCTTCTACATCCAAAAGGCCATGTGATTTGGTTTAAGGAATTCCTGTAATTTTAGTTATGATCTGACCTTCATGAACCCTTATTCATGAATCTCAAGTGATTTTCAGTTGGCGTAAACATCTAATCATGCATGAAATAACATCTAATAGTCGATCCAGATCTTCACAGAGTAATTAGGATAAAAATACAAATAAATATCATTCAGTTGCACATAAATATAGAAAATGGACAAATGCATAAAAATAGACACATAATTGCTTCAAATATCTTTTATTACTTCAGATCTTCCTTATATAACTTTAAAGACCCTGCACACAAAACTGCAGTAGCCCACGCACTTAGCTGCACACTTACCAAGGTCTCTGTGCACTCAACTACAGGATCCTTCCACTTCACCCAAACACAGAAAGATCTACAATTACAGACTCAAAAGTATTTCATCCATCAAGTAACTACCGTAACTAATTCTCTTAGTCCCACTAAGACACCTTTTTATACTCTTTTCTATTACAATATCATGGTCCACAAACCATTGGCGGATCTCAAAAAAGTACCAAAATATAAGGGGTTTTGACCTTCCTAAAACCCCTTGACTCCTATTTGACTTGGGTTACTCACGTTCAGCTCCTTAAAATGGGGAGACTTACAATATTTTAACGAACTTTACCTAGGGACCTTGTGCCAAAGAATTCATTCACCCTCTTGCTGATCAAATTTCACCTATATAAGATATTTAACTGCTCACCATTAAGTTAAGATCGCCTTTGGCGTTCTTCAACTTAGAACGAGAGCCTTCTGTTATAGAAATTTTTTGGGCACTTCAACCCCAATCAAAAATCTCCATAAACTGAGGGATCTTAAGTCCCTAAAAGGGTTGCTTCACTACCTAAAGGAACAAAGTCAACTGATTACATCATCTCCCAGAAGTTCTCCACTGAAACCTGCTCATAAATGGTCAAAACTGGACCATACTGAAAGCTCCATGCAGAGGGTGCGATGCATATCACCTTCCCAATGTATAGGGTGTGATGCATAGTGTTTTTCTCCTTTTTAAGGTGTCATGGTTGGGAATGGAGAAATGGCAAGGACAAAAATGCGAGGTGGAAGTGTTAACACCCAGGTTGTTCCCTTTGACTCCCAAGGGAATACGGCCGGGGTAACCACTAACCAATCTTTGGATTACAACTTCTAGCCCAACTGTAATCAGAGAGGGCTCTCTCTGTAAGGGTTGTCTCTGTTCTGTGGAGATTTTAGGCTAGTTATGAAGTAAGGGTTTTGGTTTATGTTTGGTTGGAAGGATGTCTTTCTGTACCTAAAGTGGAAATCTGCAGATAATGTTAGTTCATTGGCAATGGAGTCTGTGGCTACTGGTTTTTGAAATCTTGAGTTTGAGCAGCTGGAATTACAGGGCCATTTAAATACTTCATAAAACAAACTTGAGATTATGATGATGAAATGTAAACAACCAGTGACAAGCAATTAAGAATTTTCCACTAAGCTGGGGTGTGAGAAAAAGATATATTCCTCGGGAGAAAACTTTGAATTCCTGAAACAATAATCACTGTGAAAGATATAGCGTGAAAGGGTAGCAATTAAGAATTACACCTTTATTACTATAACTGAAGAAAAACATTTAAAATAGCTTAGATTGAGTTCAGGGTAATCTGTGATTGAATCCTGGAACTATTCTTTTTCCTTGCCATTAACTATAAATCACAGAAGCATGAAAGAGATATGAAAGATAACAAAACACATAACAAAGAGTTGTAAGGAAAACTTATTGTGCCATGAAATACGCAGGAATCCTGTAACATTCAGCTAAACACCACAATGCATCAAACAAAACAGAGCATTGGAAATTCCACCGCCTTTGTATTACTTCTCTGAGAATTTACAGTAAAGAACACTAGAAAAGATATCAACAACATCCAACCCCTGCAAACTCATGCGAGGGGGAATATATAGAAATGTTTCATACAAAATATCTCAGGCATTGAGTCATCTGAGAAACATATCTTCACCAACTCGTACAGAAATAGTAGATAAGAAGTTATTGCAGCTTTCAATACAACATAAATGCTCTTTAATTCTGTCAGAAGATTTCGAACTTTGGAGGTCACTGAGTCGGTTGAAAGCTTTGTTATAACTGTTGAATGATGTGTCTTTGCAGCTCTGTCCTTCTGTAGCTTTTCGGCCCTGTCACCTGTGACTGTCAGTGCTGCTATGGTGGCCGAATAATTTCGCTGAGTTGGCTCAGCCTCTTTTTCCATACATGCTGATATATCAAAATTTTCCTATGCATGACAACTTACATATTTCAATGGAAAAAAACTGGATTACTGGCTCTGGTTTAGTAGTAATTGTATTAATCCATTCCAAACTTCCTGTGTGGGCAATTGATGTCTTAAAATTGCCTCTATGGTCTCATCCGCCTCTGTATATTTATAGAAATTTGGAGGCGCATCAAAAAAGTGATTGATTTCATTCATGATAAAAAATAAGCTCTCTACCCTGTTGTAGAGAGTCTGTCCTGATGCTAGCCCTGATTCTGCTGAAGTGCTGGGCTTTTCTGCAATATGATTGGTAGCAAAGGTGTCGACCCTCTTGGCATAATTTTCATGGGAAAGTAGTCTTCCTGAGGTGCCCATTAAGCTAGGAAGACCTCTGTTCTGCAATGCTATAAATTTGTCCATGAATTTATTGATGTCTGTATGCATATCCTGGCTTCTTCTCTCTAATGTTTGTACCAGGTTTCTTAGTGTTAGGACCCTTTTGACCATCGAAATGGTCTCAGTCCTATTGGCAATTCCCATTTTGACCAGCTGAGAACTTGTTCTGTAACTAAGCACATTTATCATTCTGGTGGCAGCCTCAGGCATACTGCCTAGAGATGCCCTTGCTCTTTGGATGTCCCTATGTGCTTTTCCAATGAGCCTCATCTGCTCATGAATAGCCTCAATGTATTCCCACTGGTCTGTGATGGATTGGCAAATATTGGCCCATAGGACTCTCTTGAACTCAGCTGTTACTTTATCAAGTGTGAGCTCTTTCTCTAGCTCATTTATCCTCCTTTTGAGATTATTTATCTCTCTTTCTCTCTCAGCTATGTTTTTCTTGGATTTATCATATTTTTCATTGAGCTTAGCTAAAGGTTCTTTGGCTTGACTCAGCTCTGTCATTTGGGCCTCCAAGACTTGAATTTCATTCCTGAGCTTCTGCATATCCAGACTTTGAGCCTGCTCTGTTGTTGGTGCTGAGGTAGAGGGTGCTGCTTGCTCTGTCTGCTGAATGGGAGGGGCAGTGGTTTGAGGAGCTTCTTCCAGATTGATTGTTTCTGGAGGGGGCTGATAAGTTTGACCTGCCTCTTTTTGTTGCAATGCTGCCTGAAGTGCAGCCTCTGATTCCTCCAACTTTCCTTGTGTTTGGATGAGTTGTTTATACAGTGATACCAGCATAGCTGCTGCATCCTTGTCATGTCTCAGCTGGGCAACTTCTTCAGTTTGGGGATGAAGAGTTGCTGGGATCTTGATCATTTTCCTTAATGCTGCCATATTTGCATCCCTTAGCTTCAACAGCTCCTGTACTGCTTTCACATCCTTAGGATCATGCCCAAGCTCTATTATGATGTCCTCCAAAGCTTTGATCCTATTGTCCTTTGCTTGAGAGGATGCTCTTTCCAACTCAAGTTGTGCAGTTGTATTATTTAGGCTATTTTCTAGCCTGTAGTTCACCAATGTTTTATCTGCCAAGGAGGCATATACCATCTCACCCATTTTCTTGTGTAATTCAATCTGATCCATCGGGTGGATGTCCTTGGCAAGGACCTCAAGGTTGGTCTTGATGTAATCTGCAGCTGACTGTGGCTGCAGCACGGCTGGCATGAAATGGCTCATAATCATCTTTCCCTCATGGACATCATAAGCAGACATAAGTCTTTGCTGGTTGGTGGGAGCCATTTTCAACAAATGATTATATAATTGTAACCTTATGGGCTCATTCCTCTTCTTTATGTCCTTGAACTACTGCTTGATGCTCTGTTCGCCTCCTCTTTATTGGCTTGAGGAGCTAACTTCTCCTCCTGCTATCATCTGTTGTTCCTGCTGGAAGGAACTTGCAGAGGCCTCCATGCTAGGTGGGCCCATGCCCAAAGATTGCCCTATTGGCATTTCTTCCTCTGAAAACGGATTTAATCTTTGCCTCTTTTCCCCTTGAGTTGTTGATGTTGTGAGGGGAGTCTCTTTGTCCCTTTTCTTGCTTATGTCCTCCTTTTGTGGGGTTTGGAGGACTGAAGCTTTAGCTCTTGTTTCTTGCCTAGGAGGCACCATTTGTGGTGGTTGTTTCTTAGTGATCATTGGGGCCTCTGCTGTTTGTTCTTCTTGCATTTCCTGTTCTTTTTCTTGCTGTTGTACCTGTTGTTGTTGCTATGGTCCTTGCTGCTGTACCTGTTCCTGAAGTGGCTCCTCTTGCTCCATTTCTTTATCCTTGCCTTTGCTGGAGGTTTGATCTGTAGTTTTGACTGCCTCCTGATGTGCTGTGGAGGATGAGGCAGCTGTTCCCACTTGAGGGCTTGTAAGAGAAAATACCTGTGTAGGAAGTTCTAAGTCAGCCATCTTTAGAAGATTTCTTATTGCTCTTTCATTTAGTTCTTCTTGTATGACAGGTTCCTCTAAGGTGCCTCTCTTCCATTTTGTTTGATTTGCATATTGTTCTATGTGAGGCAACCTTACATGGTCATAACTGAACAACCTATACTTGACCCTTCTTAAGGTTATGAAGTGATTGGGGTCATAAGGTTTCCAGAGGAAACTGGTCTTTAGGCCAAGGCCTTCTAGCATTCTGTCTGCCTCTTGCCAGCCTTCCTCCCTTTTGTTTAAAACAAAGTGGCCCAATTGGTTTTTTACCTTCAGCTGTGCTTTCTTGCATTTGCCTGAAAAGTTCTTCACATCGGCATTCCCAAACTGCCTGAAGTACTCAAGGGCAAACAATCTCATAGGCACATATTTGGGCAATCTGTATGGGGGTAGCTCACAACCATATATTCTAATAACGGTGTGATTTTGGTAAAAATACCAATCCCCAATGTTGTATACCTTGGACAACTGAAGGATCCTCTGCATCTCATTGGTTAGTCTTGGAGGAGGTGAGCTCAAGAACAGAGACATGGCTGGGTGGATGAAAATGTCTATAAACTCACAGTAAGTGTATGGAGAATAAGCTCAGCAGTGAAAAACTGAGGTCCAGTACACTACTGACCTTGGATTTCCTTGTGCATCCACTCTTTTCATATCAAAAGAAAATTTCTCATGTTGATAGTATAAAATCAATGGTAGATGGGAGAGTTCTGAACACCCTTTCCCTTTTATAGTTCATAATGTCATGATTTGTCTGATATGTAGGTGCATAGTCATAGCAGATTGGAGCTTTGCCAGGGGAAAACATGAGCATCATTACCATACATTTCTCAATAACTCAATTGGTTTAACCCAGAATGACTGATCATATCGCAATGTCCCTGCCCAATGGGTGAGTTAAACATGCAAAATGGTACTGCACGTATCAATTTAATTACAATTTGGTTCAGCTTGGTGACTGGATCGTCATCTTAGCTCTTTGATTTTTCAGATGAAACAAGATAGAGAACAATTTCTTCTCAGTTTTTGAATTGCAGCATCTCTCTGATGGCCTCAGGGGTAATGTAGAAAACAACTGAGCCTGAAGGGTCAAGCACAACTCTCTGAGTGGGATCATACCCTTTAGCACATAGGTGAATTAGGTCAGGAAATTGATTGACCTGAGGAAGCTTGAAGATTGGGAGGAAGGAATCCCAAATGCCCAATACATCTGTTCCATTCTCATGTTTAGCCTTTAGTTCATTTAACAGGTGGATGTGGAACTTGCTTTTTATTAGGAATTCCTCTGAGATTTGATAATCCAAATCTGCTAATGCTTGCCAGTCCAATTCTCTCTGAGGGGCCTTCAAAGGGGCAATATTGAGGGCCACAGGTGCTACTGGTGTATCCATAGTTACTTCAAAACTTTGTTTTATATGTGAATTAGTGTTACTGTGAAGAGTAACAGACAAGAGAGTTTCTTGGAAAGAGAGGGGATTTGTTAAGAAACAGAGAGCAGAAGGGTAAATTGCAGCAATTGAAATACTGCACACAGCACTAAAAGAGGGGCAAATACTTGTTCTTTCCAGACTCTTTCATAGTAATTAGGTGTAATTCGGGTTCCCTGTTCACGATTGCGCAAACAGAATGCAGGTTTTTGTGAAAGCTTTGGTAAACGAGGCTTAACTGGTGAATTTTGTCTTTATAACTTCAAATGTGAACTAGGCACAGGGGATTTGCTGGTGAATTATGTGTTTTTTCTGTGTTTTAAGTTAATTTCAGCTATTTGCAGACAAAACCAGGCGTAGAGAGGATTCGCAGGGATAAATACCTGGTAAACTGACAGTCCGGATCACAAATGCAGGTGGGTTGGCGCGCCGAAGGTCTCCAGGTTGAATTCAATAGGTTTGCGTGAGCTTGGACGTAAAATACATGCAGGATATAACACAGACGTTTTTGTAAAAAGTGCAAAAAACGCGAAAATTTGGCCAAAATATGGATTTTTGGGAACATTGGCGCCTTTTTCGGATGACGTCAGCATGACGTCATCGGGTGGGGTCAGGGTCGGATGACGTCAACATGACGTCATCAGGTGACGTGGTGGCTTATGAGTGTTCCACAGGGATGGTGAGGTGGCGGACAGGTGGAGCAATGGCAGACGGGGGCGCGGACGCGGCGATGACGTAGCAGTGATGCTGGCAGTGACGTTGGCAGGCGGGTTGGCGGAAACCGGAAACCGCAGGCGGTATGATATCGCACCACTTTTGATACGGAAGCGGAGGTGTCAGAGGGGGCTCCGATACGTTGTGGGGGCAACGCGTGGCCGAGGCCTGACGTCACCCTCTGACAGATATCGGAAGCTATATTTTGGACGTCGTGGCCGGTCCGATATCCATTTGAGCCGTTGGATGAAAAGCGCCTGATCGGACGGTCGACAGGTCAATAACCTGTCCGGACGATACAGCTTCGGGCGGGTAATAAAATATGTATTTTTCATGGGATTCGTGCCCGGCGGGACCTTTAGAATATCGGCAAATTTGCATGGTTTTCCAGTGTATTTCTTTATAAAGTTGCGCATAGCTCAAAAACTTAGGATAAGTCGGAAAAATGGTTTTTTCAATGTATTTCTTTGCAAAATCGTGCATAGCTCCATAACTTAGGATAAGTGGGTTTTTCATGTAATTTGCCGTTTAAGCGGGTTAAGGGTGAAAATGGGTCTTTTGCAAGGTTTTTTTTAGGCAAATGAAGGGTTTGAATAGGTTAAATGGTTTCTGAAGGAGGAAAAGGGGTGAGGCTTGGGTTCTTAAACTGACCAGATGTCAATTTGATTCCCTAGTGGTGAACATATGGCTATAATGCCAAAAGGGGGGGGATATTTATAAAATGTTTGGGGTTTATACACCATGCTGTTATAATAGTAGGGAAAGGGTGACATAGGGAATTAGATAATAGAAGTTAGGGGTTAATATGGAGTGAAAAGGTGAATGAGGAGTGATATCACAGTTTATTTGAAAAAAACTTAGCTTAGGGAGTAGATCAAAATGAAAAGAATTTTGCACAAGAAATGTGGCTCTTAAAGGAAACCAGAACCAACATAAAACCTTGAATTCCTTTACAAACACAACTGGTATGGGGATGTTAGTAATGAGTGAAAATCAAGGAAAAAAAAGGGAAGTTAGACATGCTCCATTGTATTGTTTTCCTTATATTGACCAGCAAGATTTAGTTTGAATGGAATACCTCTTCTGCAACCCCATCTACCTACCCATCTACTTGCCTAGCATTTTTTGTTTCTTCTTGGAGGGTGCACTTGGACTTGCAGACCCTTATGTGCCTTTTCTTTTCCATTGGCTTTTTCTTTAGATTGCCTACCTAGCACTACCCTTATTGCTTCCAAGGCCCCAGATTAAGCAGTTGGGAACCTTAGTTTCTCTACCTAACTATTGGTCTGCCAAGATTAAACAGTTTGGACAGACTTCTTTCTCTATTCTACAACAAAAAATTGAAACATGGCATGATCTAGATTAGACTGTTGGACCATCCATCAAAATTTAGTAAACATGAAAGCATGTATACACCTTGCCTTGTCTTGGAAATATGGGATCTTTGTATTAGCAAAGCAGAGCATATTTGGCATTTGAATTTGCCAATCATGAAATATGAAACGTATTGGTATAGGTATCCAACAGTGGCTCCACATGGGGATGGTTTTGCTTCTTGAAAGACCAAGAACAGCAGGTCAGCATGCCTTGGCCCTTTGACTACTCTTTTAAGACTTGGAGCTCTTCTTCCTTGAGACCTCAAAATTGTAAACTGTCATATTTATAGAACTTGCTGAACTACAGCCTTTTCCTGCTTCTGCAAGATCCTTGAAACTAAGTTATTCATATGCTTAAAGAGAACACTATACACAGTAAATTATGTACAAGGGGCAGCCATGCCACATTCATGGAAGGTAGTCAAAATAGTGCTTCAACATCTTGCCATTCACAGGACCTTCATCCAGATCAGTTTCATCAAGATTCTTAAGAAAGTAAGTGTTGTTTCCTTGTACTGCTTGGATGATAAATGGTCCTCTCCAAAGGGAATCAAATTTTCCATGTTTTACTTTATTTTCTCTTCTTGAATCCCACTTGAGAACTTTGTCACCCATGTTGAAATCCTCAGCCTTAGTCCTTCTATCAAAGGCTTTCTTCAGCTTCTCCTGTAAGATTTGAACTCTGTTATAAACTTGATCTCTAGTTTGCTGTAAACATATAATTTGATTCACCCTCCTTTGCATATCATTGGGCTCAGCTTGACTTTCTTGAAGTAGTTTCATAACAGGGATCCCTAGTGATGAAGGAAATTTGGCTTCTAATCCATAGACTAACTCATATGGGCTGACTCCAATTGATCTCTTGGTTGTTAGTCTATCTTCCCATAAGGCATTGACAAGTTTCTTATGCCAATTCTTCTTGTTTTCTTCCAATACCTTCTTTATCATGTTTACAAGGCTTTTATTTGATGATTCTGCAAGGCCATTTCCTTGGGGATAGTATGCAGTGGAATGGCCTAAAGTAATGTGGAATTTGTGGCAGAAGCTTATCATCTTTTTAGATCTAAAAGCAGCAGCATTGTCTGTTATTATCTTATCAGGACATCCAAATATAGCAAGGATATTGGTCTCAAGAAACTGAATGATAGTGGAGTCATTTGCTTGTCTACATGGGATTGCCTCAATCCATTTAGTGAAGTAGTCTGTAGCTGTTAGAATCCATCTATGTTGGCTTGAAGATGAGGGATTAATTTCTCCAATGAAATCCAAGCCCCATTGCTGAAATGGTCTCTCTGTTGCAATAGGCCTTAAAGGTAGTGGCAATAACTGTCTCTTTCCTTCAAACACTTGACATTTATGACATGAAGTGGTAAATTTCTTGATATCAGGGAAAACAGTGGGCCAATAGTAACCAGCTCTTAGTATCTTATCCACAGTGGACTTCCAATACAAATGTCCAC